>JAKSZT010053840.1:12058429-12118209 GCA_026826555.1 Tolypeutes matacus | reverse complement strand
TTTTTTTTTTTTTTTTAGGTACTAGGGGCCAGGGACTGAACCAGGCACCTCATATGTGGGAAGCTAGAGCTCAACCTTTTTTTTTTTTTTTTCCATTTATTTTGCTTGTTTGTTTTTGTGTTTTCAGGAGGCACCAGGAACTGAACCTGGGACTTCCCATGTGGGAGGCAGGTGCTCAACCACTCGAGCCACATCCATTTCAAGAAACTACTTCCTCATGGAAGGAGTGACATGCATGTACTGGGATGGGAGGAATTGTTGACAGTCATATTTAGATTATGTTCTACCATGATCTGCCTTCAGGCCTCAACAATTTATATATATTGTGTATGGCATTGGCTCTAAGGTCCAATATCTAATAATGTAGTAGGTCCATATGTGAATGAGGCATGTTAGATGGTGCTCTTCTTCATTTGGAGATGTTGTGAACTAAAAAGACAAGTTATATAATCAGCATACAATCCTGATCAAAACAGAATAGGATAACCACAACAGACATTCCTGTTCAAAAATGGGGAAAAGGGAAGGCACATAGCAGTTACTAGTCCATAGAAATCGTGAAATCTAGCCAGCCACTTTCACCCTACTTAGAGGGTATATTTCTCAATTAGCACTTGGTTCTGCTCCGTGGGAGTAGTTTCCTAATTCATTGTATTGAATGGCTCTTGGCTCCATCCTCTAGGTTCCTGGCTCTGCCCTCTGAGTCAATCTTTCTTTTCCGAAAGAAATTGCCTTCCATTTATAATTGAATAGTTCTCTCAGCCCGTTTCCTACAAGAAACTTAGAGCCCAGAGGACTTTTTTTCATCTTGAACTGTCTCTCTCTTTAGTCCAAACTGATGAGGCTTTTATCAATACATTTCTCTAAATTTTCTTGGGTTTTCTATGAACTTTATTGGGTTTCACTCCTTGCTTACAAAGCAACAACCATAATTGTTTCAAAAACAGACCTCTCTCTACTTTGGGTTTATCAAGCAGCTGCCTTTCATCCAGATGAGAAGGTCTCTGAGGCAATATCTTGAATCTTTTAGAAGTCATAACACATGGTCTTGATTTTTTCTTTACATGAGGCCACATTTTATAGGCTGGTCCTGAGGCTATTTTTTATTTTAAGAATCTTTTGCTAACTGAAGAAACTGTTCTATACCCTGTATATTTCCTCTAATTTCTGTTTGAAAACTGAATAGTTCCTTTTTTAACTCCTCTCTCTCTTACTAATAGAACTAATAGAAGCTAACTGACACTTTGAACATTGTGCCTAAAAATCTCCTCAGCCAGAGCTACAAGTTCATTAGGTACATTTTCTATCTTTCATGTTTTACCGCGGACAAATAACAAACATTTTGCCACTAAATAACACCATTTTCTCCAGCCTCCAGTAGCAATTTCCTCACTGTTCTTCCAGCCTCTAAGAGTCTTCTCACCAGACTAAGGAGACACATCAACTAAATGCAAATGTGGAATCCTGGATTGGATCCTCAAACAGAAAAAACACCAGTAGAAAAGACAGTGAATTTCATATAAGGTCTATAACTCATGTTAATTTCCTGATTTTGATAATTGCTCTATGGTTATATAAGTTGTTAACAATTAGGGCAGCTGGATGAAGACTATACATGAAGTCTGTACCACTATTGCAACTTTTCTGTAGGTCTAAAATAGCTTCAAAATAAATTGTTTAAAAGCCAAATTCAATTTTTTAAAAAAATTTCCTTCATAACTTTAATAATTTTTACTCACTGCCTAGTCTTAAAGCCAATGCTGCCTGTTTTAGATTTTTTGTTATGGTAACACCCAACTTAGAGATACCAATTTGTGTTATCTATTCTGCATAACAATCTATTCCCAATACATAGTGGCTTAAAACAACAAGAACCATCTACTTGATTGTACACTTTGGATGGATTGTATGTTTTATTAATATGTATCAGTAAAGTTGATATATATAAAAAAAGAACGAGGGAATGGATGTAGCTTAGTGGTTGAGTGTCTGCTTCCCATTTACAAGGTACAGTTCAATCCCCGGTACCTCCTAAAAAAAAAAAAAAAAAAAAAATTAACGAATGGAAACAAAAGTGATAATACAGATATAAGTACATGTATTTGCATAAATATGGAAATACCTGGAAGAATAAACAAAAAATAAGATAACACTACTTATTTCTGGGGGCAGGATGGGGAAGGTGGGTTTCAGGATGAGAAGAATTTCCCTTTTTATTGCTTTCTGTATGGTTTTAAGGTTCTTTATAATGATCATTTGTTATTTTTATAAGGTAAAAAGTGATTTCCTCCAATATAATTAATGCTAAATTAAATAAACAAATGCCCATTATCAAAAGACTATCAGGGGAGCCGATGTAGCTCAAGTGGTTCAGCACCTGCTTCCCAAGTACAATGTCCCGGGTTCAATCCCCGTTACCTCCTGAAAAAAAAAGAATATGAAATAAATATGGAAGCTCAACTTTAATTTCATTTTTAATCAATAGGTACACTAAGGAATTTCCAGAATTTAAGCCTAAAGGTCTATTTGGTATCTACTGCAACTACAGAAGCACATGGGAATATCTGCCATAAACACTATCGTTACCACAGGTTGTATCTTATCCTGAATACCCTCTTTCCCTAAATCAACTTCTCTACTAGATCTACTCTTCACTCTTTGTATCATTCAATGACTCTTGCTGCTTGAAGAAACAATCACACAGAAACACAGTACTAGCACCTTCTTTCAGTCAAAGGAGTAGCAGGCTACTTGATTTAAGAATGTAAGAGCTAGAAGAAACCTCAAAGATCACCTAGTAGGAGAGAGAGAGAGAGAGAGAGAGAGAGAAAGAGAGAGAGAGAGAGAGAGAGAGAGAGAATATCACCTAGTTCCTCAATCCCACTTTACAAATGAAGAAACTGAAGGCCAAAATGTTTATATGCCCAGATTACATAGCTATTCAGTGAGAGATCCCTACTGGAACCTGGAAAATTCCTCAATACCCTGCCAGTGAAAGAAGATGGGAAGAAAACCTAGCTTTCATAGAAACCCAAACAAAGCTAATAAGAAAGAAATTTGTCTAGGTGTGTATTTTAATGACATTTTCATGGCTTGGACAGGAATGAATGAGGGGAACAAGGAGTCTTCATAAGTAGACATGTTAAATAGGGTTTGGAATAGGGAAAGATAGGGATAAATGCACAATATGATTACTGATGCTCACTCTCTGCTGACAAGTGTCTTGAAATTAGGCCAAGAGGATTAAAGCCTTAAAGATCAAACATGAATTGCCACATGATGGAAATTTGTTTCTCCTCCTCAGTTCCTGAAATCACTGGGAGAGTTTCTCCCAAAGAAGGATAGAAAGGAGGCAGTTGTTAAATGTGGACTGGAAAATGAAGAGGGACCATTAGGACCATGCTCTTTTTATATTTTATTTCAAAATTTTAAAGATTAATCATGCACGCCATACAGAATTCCCATACATCACCCAGACCATGCTCTTTTGAAAGGAAGGAAACACCTAAACCAACCAGGAACACTTCCACCTGCTGAAGAGTTGGAGTCAATGAAAACAGTGCCAGGCACAGTTAATGGTAAGGTCTTCAGAATGGCTCGAAATCACTCAGCAGACCTGTGTGTAGTCTGGGGCAGGTTGGTGCAGAGAGAATTTTTAATTCTGGATTTCATCAGGCTATTGTTTTTTGGAGAAAGGCTAATTTGTCTCTGATAGGAGGATGGTAGAGGTCCTCATCCCTGCCTCCCTTTCTTCCAAGAATCCTTAGGCCTATTAGCTCTTTCTTTCCACAATATTAATCTCAGAGTAACAAAATATACTTTGTTAGGATTAGATAAAAGTCATATAATAAAAGGCATACAAGTAAGTTTTATCTAAGCAATATATGCACATAGTTAAAAACTCCCATTGATTTGCTACCCTTCCCTTCCCCATATAAGTGTATTTTTCCCTTCTTTTTTCCCTTTTATTTTTCCCGTTTCTTCCTCTTCTATTCAGATAGAAACACACACACATACACAGAGATCAACTGCAAGAGAGGTCTTGGAGAAAGTTGCCGATCCTTTATATAAAGCCTCAGTCTTTTCCCTCTCCCATTCATCCCTCCCCTCTCCTTTCTCCCGCCCTCTTCCTTGTCATTCTTTCTTTATTTCATCTTATCTCCATTTGCTTCCTCTTCACCTCTGTGTCTTAAGACTTCCCACATTGATACACAAGAAACTGATATGGCTAGGAGACCAGGTGGGAAGGTGATATTTATAGGACTGCCAAGTTACACAACTCCAGGGGCCACAATTAACATTGTACATGATGTTGTGGTTTTGTGCCTTTTGATTTTTCAACCCTATGTAATTGATTTAAATTTAATTTTTTTGAAAACCTGACTTTGTTACCCAATGGTAAACCACTGTTTAATTCCCTGGCCACACAACTATAAGATAAAGCAGTTCTGGACCTTTCCAGTTATATTTCTTATTAAATAAGTATCTTAGGCTTAAACAAATGACTTAGAAGTTTCTTATTAAATAAGTTTTATTTAATTAAATAAAACTTATTTAAGTTTATTTAATGTTTCTTATTAAAGTTTCTTATTAAATAAATATCTTAGGATTAAACAAGTGACTTAGAAGTTCAAAAGATACCCCCATAGTGATTTAGGCTTTTCTGTCTTGTCAGAAATTCATAAAAATTATCACAGAGGGAACAGATGTGGCTCGAGCAGTTGAGCACCCGCCTCCCACGTGGGAGGTTCCGGGTTTGGCTCCCGGTGCCTCCTGAGGGAACGGAAACAGACAACAAGCAAAACAGACAAGAAACCAACTCACGGAAGCCAATGTAACTCAGTGGTTGGGCACTGGCTTTTCACATGTGAGGTCCCAAGTTCAATCCCTGGCCCCCAGTACCTAAAAAAAAAAAAAAAAAAAAAAAAAAAAAAAATTAGCATTGAAAAACCAAAATGTCAGGCTTGCTTCAAAGAGAAAATTTATCTTTTCTAAATACAAGAGAAGAACATTTCTCTTTTGTGGATTTTTGCTACTTTATTGTATTTAAATGTGCTGCATTTCTTCAAAGATGTACAGGTTTTGCACTGCAGGAAAACCTAGACAAAAAAAAAGTCTGTAAACAAAGGCTATGATACTTGAAAGTTAATTTAGAAATATCTCATTCTTTAACAGGAATTTTATGAAGCCAGGGAACCGGGAGAAAGCTAATGGATAGAAAAGGTCCATTTTCTGAGAAGAAAAACAAAACAAAACAAAACCTGTGTCTGAGCTGGACATCTTATCTCAAGTTTCTTTTCTAGATACGTGCCTTTGTTTTGGCTGCCTCCTAGAGTAAAGTCCCAGGCCACTGGCTGCTGGAGCTCATGGGACCAGCCTCTTCTTATATCACCTGCTGAAGTTATAGGCTTTAATTTATTATTGTTTTCTTGTGGATTTGATAACTGTAAAACAGGATTTCTTGCATTTCACATCCTGTTTATTTTACAATATTGAGGCAACTGTCCTTTAATCTAGTCAACTTTTCCTCATGATTTGGATTTAGCACATTAAATCTTTGCAGTCATTAAAGTAGAATTGAAATGGATCCTGAGAATGGCCATTATTCTATTTTTGAAATATTCTGTCCTTTTCAACTACATCCTGAAATTTGCAAACTGGAAAATTTTTGCCCTAAGAGTAAGCTACTTAGGTAAGCATGGCTTGGTTTTGTTATCAGAAGCTAGGTTAAGCAATCTGACCCCTAGTTCTCCGAAACTGCACAAAATATTTCTAATAACCTTCTCCACTAGACATCTGTTTATTTTGCAATTTACAGAGGGTAAAGAGGTCCTTAAAGGCATTTCTGCTTCAGAGCACAGACTATAAACTAAGTACAGTGCTGTCTTTGTACCATCTTGGTTGATGTAGGCTAAGGATGCCCTTTAAAGAAAGAAATGTGGAAGTTGTGAATACAAAGACACTTCCAGAGGTTGCCGCAGTCCAAATTATGGAAATAAAGTAAGGGTCTCATTGAACTCTGATGGTTATTACTCATTCACTGGTCACCACCTATTTAAATAAAATGACCATGGGGTTTTCCCAAAGTTAGATGACTCCTATGACTCACATTTATGGAATTTCAGAGGGACTTCTCCCAAGTTCTTGAGAGGCATGGCAGTGTTCTCAGTGATGTGGCTTAAGTGAAACAGTCACACGGCTTAGGAGATGCCTAACATCAACAATTCTATTTCTGAGGATAAACTTCAGAGTAGTGGTCTTGAAACTGGGGCCCTCAGATAGTTTTAAGGGAATCAATTCCAGATCTTTAACTTCTATATATACTTCTTCCTAAATCTGATTTGCCTGAGAACCAGTGTAGTCAAATTGACCTGGTGGCTCCCTGTCCCCAGAGTGGCTCTGCCTCCTACCAGAGGAAGGCATACCTCTCTCCCTCTAAACCCTAAAACTGCCACAAAGTATAAATACTTCCAAGGAGCTAAAGAGACAATATGAGATGATATTGGTGCTGAGAAGCTCAACGAGTCTATTGACTGAACAACAAACCATTTTGAAAGTAAAATTGATAAAACATTGTTTTCTACTAAATTAATTTGGGACCTATTCAAATTGTCCACTGATAAATCATTAAAAATAAGATTACTAAGTGATAAGTCATATAATTTGGAAGCTTTCAAATAAATCAGTGACACCATTAAAATAATTCTTTCCCATCGCATCTACTGATTTATGTGAACAATATTACTCAGTGTTTATAATACAAAAGCAAAAACTAGGGCTAAACTGATGCTGAACCTGTCTCTTCCTAGAAAGAAGTAAAATTCATCTATGATATATAAACCAATTTTTTTAAAGCTCCATTAAATTTTTTTATTTTTAGGAATTATCAATATTTTAAAGTATTTAATTGAGCAATTGTGAACTAAAAATAATTAATGGTAACTCAAACCAGAAGAATTTTTAATAATTATAAGCATTATGGTCAAAGGAATTTAAATAATTTAATTTAAATTTATATATATAATTTGTTGCAGAGAAAGTATGATAGAGTGATCAATAAAAGATATTCAAACCTAATGTACATTACATAAGGATAAAAATCTGTGACTGAATTGGAAAGAAAATTCAAGTTCAAAATTAAAAATGAGGGTAGCAGTTGTAGCTCAAGTGGTTGAGCACCTGCTTCCCATGTACAAGGTCCTGGGTTCAATCCCCAGTACCTCCTAAAAAATTAATTAATTAATTAATTAAATAAAAAAGAATGATGTAAAATTTTCCACTGTAAGAAAAGAGACTGTTCATGTTAATGTTTTGATGGGTATTAGTACCAAATCACTATGGTATTTATATTCCACTGGACACATTTAAGAATTCTATTTTTAAATGTCAGTGTTTACAAGGAAGTTACTTCCTTTGCAACTATGCAAACTTTGATGGAAAAGTTTTGCAAAATTGTTTGCATGGTAAACTACCAAAAAGTTGAAAGACACCTACCTCAAGAAACTTTCAGATGTGCACAGGAAATATATATATATATATATATATATAGGGATGTTCATGGCTATATTATTTAAAACAACAAAATTTAAAAAAAATTAAATGTCCAACAATATGATAAATAAAACGTGATATTTTCATATGATAGACTATTATTCTGCAGGTTAAAAAGAATAAATTGGATCAATATATTAGCATGGAAATATCTTAAGATTTATCAGACACCAGTTAAATCCTCAGAACTACAGTAGTTCTATCCTTCTCTCATTTCTCGTCCTTCTCACACAGAAAAACCAGTCCAGGAAGCAGGTGTGTGACATCACCTAAACCTTGGCCCTGAAGTGGAGAACTTTAGTGGGTATATAACATGATCATATCACAGTTGTGATCCTGAAGGCTCCAGAGTTGTTTGAGTCAATTAATGCACCCACTGCTGGGAGTAGTGGTGGGGGACAGATTAAAAAGGCAAAAGAATCAATTAGAAGGAAAAAGATATCCTCATCCTCTCTCTTGGAATATTTACAAGAAAGAGAATGTAAAGTATTTATTTAATTAAGAGGAAGAATGGATAGAGGAAATGATAGTAATCTAACAAGCATCCAATGGTGAAATAAGCAAAAAAGTGACCCTTAATTCTATGATAATAAATTCATAGTTCAGAAGTTGATTTCTGTAGAAAAGCAAAATCTCTAATGCCCAGTAATGACCTTGAAGTTCCTTGCCTATGCATATGAATTTCATTCCTTTCTTTTTAGAGAAATCCACTTACACATGTGAATATTTTGAAAATTAAATCCTATTTTCTCACTAACCACTATTATAAAATTAGTGATAACATGATATGGAAAATTAGTGATAACATGATATGGATCAGTAACAATAAGAGTAATAATAGTAATAACTACTAACATTTATTATTACTAGCATTTATGGATAATATTTAGAAATATGAGACCATTAAAAGGGATATATGAGGTCTTATGAAGACCCCTGTGCATGTTTCCATTTTCTCTCCTAGGTTTCTGCAAACATGATTCTAGAAGGACAGCCTGGGGACAGTACTATAATACAAATAATAACACATATTAACTGCATACCACTGCTAAATGATCTATAGGTATAATCTCATGTGTTTCTTGCAACTTGACCCTATAACTGCTTCTCTACCACACAAGGATTAGAATCATCCCTCTCCTCTAACAGTTGAGGCTTATGATTTTTACACTTTTCCACCTTCTGGAGGCATTTTCTTTTTAAGGTTACCGGTACCCTATAAGTACTCTCCCAGCAGATCCACTCCATCAGTTCATCAGACATGCCCAAGCAGGCCCAAGCCTTAACCAGAAAATATGATAGAGTGGTGAATAAAAGAAATGTTGTTGGACAGATTTCATTCATTAACCTTCATATTGTATGTGTGAAAGGAGGATGCAGTAGAGTAAGGGTTGTAGCCCTGGACATAAATTAAAACTGGATTGTGAAGCGGCTGTGGCTCAATCAGTAGGGCTCCCGTTTACCACATGGGAAGCCCCGGGTTCGGTTCCCGGGGCCTCCTGGTGAAGGCAAGCCCGCCCGCACGGTGTGGTTAGCTGACCCAGCGAGCACAAGCAGCAAGGGGGGGGATAAATGAATAAATAAATAAAATCTTAAAAAAAAAAAGAAATAATAAAGGGAGTTCTGTAGGTTGAAAGGAAAAAAAAAACAGGAGAGAAAGGGTTAGAGGAGAGTGTAGAAAGGAAGATTATTAGTAAGAATAGCTAAAAAGGTAAAAAGATAAATAAAAAAACATGATACATATATGTAAGCCTAAAGCAAATATGGTTAATGTAAGTAATGCCTTGACAGTAATAACATTGAATGTTAATGGATTAAATTCTCTAATCAAGAGACACAGATTGGCAGAATGGATAAGGAAATATCACCCATCTCTATGCTTTCTACAAGAAACTCATCTGAGATCCAGGGATGCAAGGATGTTGCAAGTGAATGGTTGGAAAATGATTTCACATACAAACAATAAACAAAAGAGATTGGGAGTAGCTATAATACTGAAACAAATAAACTTTAAATGCAAAGCTATTGTGAGGCACAAAGAAGGACTCTATATATTAATAAATGAGGTAATCTATCAAGAAGAAAGAATGATCTAGTCTAGTGTATGGTCTATTTTTCAGAATGATCTAGGTGCACTAAAGAATAATGTTTATTCTGATCATTTTGGGTGAAGTGTTCTACACATATCTTTTAGCTTTAGGTTGTTTATAGTATCACTCAAGTCTTACATTTCCTTATCAATCTTCTATCTAGATGTTCTATCCATTATTAAATGTTGCATATTGAAATCTATTACTATATCATGGAACCATCTCTTTCTCCTTTGAAATGTGCTAATATTTGCTTAATTATTGTGGGTATCTGCTGTTTCAGGGCACATACATTTATAACTGTTATGTCTTCTTGTTGACATGACCACATCATCAGTATATTGTCTACTGTTTGTCCTGTTTAATAGTTTGGTCTTGAATTCTATTTAATCTGATATTAGTATAGTTACCACAGTTCTTTTTTGGTTACAATAGGCATGGAATTTTTTTTTCCATCCTTTCACTTTCAACCAACTTGTGCCTTTGAATTTAAGTTGAGTCTGTTGTATTAAACAAATAGTTTTAACCATTGTGCCAATCGCTGTCTTTTGATGGAGAGTTTATTCCATTTCTGTTTAAAGTATTTACTAATAATGTAGAACATTTTTCCACCATTTTAACTATTTGCACTTTATAAGTTTTATACTGTTTTTGTTAGTTTTTACTTTATTTTCTTAATTCTTCATTAATGTCTATTTTCATATCTTTTAAAATATTTTGCATTGCAGTATTTCTCATTTTCATTCATTTAATTTTTCAGATATTTTCTCAGTGGTTTCTATTGCCTTAAATAAAAGATCCTACGTCTGTATAAATCTTTGATTTGGTACCAACATAACTTCAATAAAATACACATTGTTCCTGTACACCAGCATTCTCTCACTTCATTATTGTACTTATTACAAATTATATCTTTGCACATTAATATCCTAAACCATAGAATTTTCATTATTTTTTAAGCATATGCTTTTTAGAATCTGAACAAATAGGAAGTGGAGTTTCATTAAAAAACACAATAAAATATAATACTGGAACTTCTAATTACCCATAGGCTTACCTTTACCAGACATTTTTATTCCATTCTGCTGCTTCAATCACTTTCTCATGCCCTTTTTTATATCTGAAGAACTCCCTGTATTATTATTATTGTAGGACAAATCTGGCAGTGTTGATCTAACAGCTTTTTTTGACCTGGAAATGTGTTAAGTTTGCCCTCATTTATAAGACACCTTGCCAGATATAAAATTATTGGTTGAAATTGTTTTCTTTCAGTGCTTACATATTTCAGCCCACTGCCTTCATGCCACCATGATTTTTGTTGAGAAACCAGCACTTAATTTTACAGTAACTGCATTTTACATAACATGTTGCTTTTCTCTTCCTACTTTCAGAATGCACTCCTTTTGTTTGCATAGTATAGTTCTACTACGTTATTTCTGGAATGGTTCTGTTCTAGTTTATCTTCTTTTTTCCTATTATTCATGTATATTTGTGCATGTCTTTCATTAGATTAGATATGATTTCTGCCATTATTTCTTTTAATAATTCTCATGCCCCATTCTCTCTTTTTTCTTCTCAAAATCATATTAAGACACTAAGGTTCTGTTCATTTTTTCTCATAGTTTTTTTTTTTTTTCTTTCTCCAATACAGCCTGATTCATTTCAGTTTTGCTGTCTTTGCTTTCACTGATTCTTTCTTCTCTATATTCAACCTATGGTCTTCTCTGATGATTTTTGAAGTTTTTCTTCTTCCTTTATGTGGACCATAATTTCTTGCATCTTTGTTTCATAAGCTTTTGTTTTATTTTTTCTTTATTTTTAAAGAAGTTTAGATTACAGAAAAGTTACATAAAAAATATAGAGGATTCCCATATAACCCCTTTCCCTCTCCCATTTTTCCCTATTAATAACACCTTTCATTAGTGTAGTACATTTGTTACAATTGATGAACAAATATTGAAACACTGTTACTAAACATAGTCTATAGTTTACATTATGGTTTACACTTTGCATCATAACCATTTTATAGGTTTTGACAAAATGTATACTGGCTTGTGTCCATCATTACAAGATCATGCAGAACAATTCCAATGACCCAAAACTGCCCCATGTTCCACCTATTATTCCCTTGCCCTTCACTCAGAATCACTGGTGACCATTGTCTTTATATCAGTGTTAGAAGCTCTTTCATTACTGGAATAATAATAATTCTACTTTGGTCCATGGTTGCATTACCCCCTTATGTTTTTTTATTCCTCTATTTTGAGGATTTTGAGTTGGTGATGTTCACTTTGTTTCTGATTGAGGGGGGCTAAGATATTACATAGGCTTTTGTTTAACAATGTACATTTTACTATTTTAATTTTTTAACTATGGTATTAAGTCATGAGTTGTATGTTTCTGAAGATTGTCTCCAGATATTTATCTGGAAACTATTTCTTTGAATGTCAATAGGTAACAAAAATTCAATACAAAAAACCTGTTTCACTGTTTTTGAAAATTGGCTTTGTATTGTCTGGTGCTCTCCTTCAGAATCTAGCTTTCCTATTAAGATCAACCTGAGGCAATAGTGTAGAGTGTCTACTTTTCTAAGAAATTCCCCTTTTCATTAGAATTAGAGTGGCTTACCTATCACTATGAAACAGAAATTAACCCCTTCAGAGTGCTCTTCTGTAGTCCTAAAACCAGGAGTCCTTTGTCCCCAGCCACATTGAATCGATTTTCTCTTCCACTGCTTTGTCTTCATCCTGTTTCTGCCTGCATGGCAAGTTCTGGGAAGAACAAAACAGCAATGGGTGCCCTGTGTCAGGCCTTCAGGAACCAATATATATGCACTCCAGTAGTATATGAAGCTTGCTCTGCTCCCTCTAAATCAGAGACAGGGACCCATAATAAAATTCAGGTTGGCTGCAAAATGTTCCAGGGAGAGGTTATGGTAGATGTCAGCTGGTGCTACCAGTTTTAAGTTGTATTTTTTTGTTTCAGGACTCTTTCTGTTACTGCAATAATTTAATTGATTTCTGGAGTTTGGTGAAGATAGTTTAGCCTTTTTACATATTTTTTCAAATATTCTCTGGATGAATAGAACCTAAACTGTCTTATGCTGCCAATTTGGTTGCCTAGAATCCATAATAATAATAATAATAAACACATGATATTTTATTTCCTAGAGAACATACTAGCAATATAATGAAATGAAGTAGGGTAAAAAAAATCCAACACAAGGATCAAATTTTAATATTAATATGATATCATCCAAAATGAAGTCAAAAATGAAGAATCAGATATTCAAATATATATATAAAATGAAAATTGCACATAAATAATGATTTTAAATGTCAATGGACTAAGCACTCTTAAAATACCCCATAAATGACTTTATTAAAAATTAAGACCCAAGCATATTGTATCTATATTTAATAGATCAAGTGGGAATATAGTGGATTCCTGGTAGATCCAGGAATCATATCAACCAGCAAAACAACAATTAAACAAGTATGAAATGTGAGAAACTCCTAGTTTGAAACTCTGGAGGCAAGAAGAAAATTTTAATGCATCCAGGGACATGCAGAAGGAAGAAGCAGATAAATTACAATAAAGAGCAGTAGATTGCTCACTTAATGTGGTGGCTACTGGTGCCTATCCCTCTCTGTCGTGGTAGGCCACAGTGCAGTCTAGCTGCTAACTAGCTCACTGGTGACAGAAAAGGATGAAAAATTCATTTTCCCCAAGACAAGATGTGGCCATGTTGGATTAATGCTCTCAACATTTATTTGGTGAATTTGTATCTACTGGAACCTGTTTTTGAAGGACAGCCATTATTTCAACATGCCTCTGATACAGGCAGTGGCAGCCATTGTTTCAGCCTGTCCTGCCAAGGGTGGCAGCTGACATTTTTTCAAACTGGCTTAGAGATGTGCAGAAATGATGGAGACTTAAGGACTCTGAGCCTTCTTGGCTTTGGGGGTAATTAGTTGAAGGGCTGTATTGTCCAGACAGTTTAGGGAAGCTCAGTTTTGAGGAGTCAGCTTAGAAGCTCTTGGCACCCATTTTGATCCCCTCTCCAGGGAACTTTGGAGGTGGTCTTAACTCCATTCATGGCTCCTGGGCCTTGTTTTGGCTGGATGAGATTGACATTTTTTCAATTGACACTATGATAGAATTAACCATCATTCATTACACAGATATTATACAAAAATGAAAGAAAAAAATGTATTTAACCACCACAAACTTTAGTGCAATATGTTTTATTATTTTAGTTTATTGGCTTTTATTATAATAAGAGAAACATGTTAGACAAATGTAAAAATCAGTCCTGAGATGAGGAAAGATTTTATAATTATATTATGGCCAAAAACATACTTCCTTTTTATACAACCATGTGAAATGAATTCCTGTGAATCTTTCATTAGTTAACAATAATGAAATCAATTTTCATGTAGATTCATGGAAGAAATACTGTTTATACTGCAGAATTTCCAGACTGAATTCACCAAAGTGACAGGGTACAATTGTTTCTATACGAAGTTGTGTTTCTATACAGAGTTGTGTTTCTATACAAAAGTAATGAATAATGAGAAATAGATATCTGAATTTGATTAAAAGGGGAAAATGTTAGATTGTATACCAGGTACAAGAAAAAAAAATTTTTTTAATTATCTATGAAACTACACTACACACTGAAACATAAGAAAATACATGAACTTTAGTTAATAATACAATTTTTAAAACATGCCATTATCAATTGTAATGAATGTTTCACAACAATACACATTTTTCGTGGTGGGTGGTATACCAGAATCCTGGATTTTATATATGATTGTTCTGTAAACCCATATTTCCAATAAAGAAAAACTTAAAAAAATATGAATAATAAAGGATGTAAAACGGTATCCCTATATATAAAAGCAAATAAATAAACCTGTGTAAAATAGTACTATTAGAACATTAGACTTCTGTATTACAGAGATATGAAGGATAGCATAGAAGAAAAATAGAGGCCATTTTTCAGAAAACTATAACATTCCTAAGCAAAGCTTCAAAATGTGAAAAAATGGAAATCATTAAAGAAGAATAGAATATTATTAATAAATGACATTGACCAATTTTTAGAGATAAATGTCTAATTTTGTTGAAATATAGGACAAATAAGTCATGTTTCCTTTCTGTTTCTTACTCCTGATCTTCTGCCAATTTTTAAAAAATATTAGAGGTGTTAAATTAGAATCTCAACAATACAACAAAACAAAAATGATTAGTCACAAAAAGTTTTGTGAATTATTATTTCTTCAACTATTATTATATATTTGAAAGCACACTTAATATCTATTTAAAAAATTACTGCAATGTGGGGAAGAAAAACCTCCTTATGATTATTTTCCAAGCAGTAAGCAGATCTTATTTAGGTGGCATCCACATAGAACATCATAAACCCCAAGATGACCAGTTTTGAAAAGAATTGATGATACCTTTTAATCACCAAGTAAGCTTTTCTCAGTCAGAGAATTTTTGATGAATTGAAGAATTTTACATACAAACTTTAACTAATACATAAAATATAATTTTCTAATTTTTTGATCCATATAAAAAATTTACTCTGGAAATTCTCCACTATGAACAGTATTTCTTCCATGGATCTATATGAAAATTGATTTAATTATTGTTAATTAATGAAAGATTCACAGGAATTCATTTCATGTGGTTCTATACAGACAACATAAGCTTTTGGCCATTAATATAACTATAAAATCTTTGTCATCTCAGCACTGATTTTTACATTTACCTAACTTGTTTCTCTTATTATAATAAAAGCCAATAAACTAAAACAATAAAACATATTGCACTAAAGTTTGTGGTGGCTAAATACATTATTTTCTCAATTTTTTGTGTAATAATATTTGTATAATGAACGATGGTTAATCTTATGATAGTGTCATTGGGAAAAATATTCTATCCCATTCTTGTGGTTAATGATCTTGCCTTTGAGCCACAGAGCAAATAATTATTTCTCTAGAAAAGACCTACACTTTTACCCAGTTTTAAATTAGAGTGTCATAAGTGAATGCCAAAAATGATGCTCAATTATGTGACTTTTAAGGTAAAGGCAATTCTCTATTACAAACCTAACATGGATGCATTAATTCTAAACCTTTATCCTTGGCAAGATGCCAGGCAATCTTCCTTGGAAATTATTCCCAGAGAAGACCAAATGTGGCTTTATGAACGATCATAAATATAAGAGACGCCCTGGCATTATCAGGATGAAAGGCAGGGGATACACTGCTCTGCTTGTGTTCACAGTGGCTCCCTGATGTACTTGAGAAAAATAATTTCTGGGCGAACTTTCGATTTGAGCAGGACTGAAAACAAAATTTTATATTGATTCATTTTACCTCTCTCTCTCTTTCTCTCTCTCTCCCTCTCTCTCTCTCTCTTTCTATATATACATACATAGAAATTAAACATTAGTTATCTCAAAGGAAATAAGTCATATCTCAGGAATTTCAGTCTCATTAAATTGTTTACACATTTTACTTGTGAGGAAAACTTGAGGCTGACAAATTTCTAGACAGATAATGCTGGAAGAAATTTTTCACCAAGTTTGACTCATGGTAAGTATTTATCTAAAATTTAGGGCATTTTAGTTTATCTCAAAAATTGGATTATTATTACAGGATTATGCAACACATGTATATAGTAGGCATAACCTAAGAAATGCCAGATTTTGTAGAAATGCAAATATGGAATTGATGGAATTAAGCCATCAAGCAATGAATATATATTGATAATAAAATTTTTAGAAGAATTTTGATTATATAATCTGTTAAAAAACCTGTCTTCTGTAAATTAATAGCAATGAGTTCTCTATAATTTTAATGCATCTAAGGTTTTAATTTCTGATCTGTCATTGGTACTAAATAATCTTGGAAATAAAAGAACAGTAAAGGAAGAGTTAAAACTCTATCATTATTTATTACGTAAGTAGACTTTTTTCTGAAATTTAATGTAAGTAGGAATATACTGTTATGAGCATGATCTCTGGACTCAACCAACCTTGGTAGAATTACAGTACCAAAAATACTTAATTGTTGAGATTCTGGATAATTTACTTAAATTTCCATGCCCTTTTCCTCATTTAAAAATGTGTACAACAGTGATAACTACTATATAATATTTTAATAGTAGTAACTGCAGAGAAGTTTTATAAAAGTGTCAAATCACTCTAATCATGCAATATATATATGAATTTCCATTATAAAATATCCAAAGTTGATTTATACCAAATTTATATTTGACAAGTGAATTAAATATTTTAAGTCATATTCTGACACTTTTTATTAAGAGTTTATAAAATCACTAAGCTAATTTTATTTTAAATACCAATCATACATATTTTTTAAAAAACTTTTTTGTACTCATTCATGCTAATTTTCACATTTGATTTCTCAGTAGTTTACAATAGTTGATCGCTATGGGAAGTAACAATAACACAAATGTTCCTGATTTCATCCTTCTGGGATTGACAGAATCTGAAGATATTCCACAATTCCTCTTTATATTATTTCTCCTGATATACCTGATTACTGTGCTGGGGAATGCAGGGATGATACTGATAATTCGCCTGGATCTCCAGCTTCACACCCCCATGTACTTTTTCCTCAGTCACCTGTCATTTCTTGACCTCAGTTACTCAACAGTCATCACACCTAAAACCTTAAAGAACTTACTGACTTCCATTAAATACATTTCATTTATGGGCTGCTTTACCCAGATGTTTTTTTTTATCTTCTTGGTTGTCACTGAAATTTACTTTCTCTCTTCCATGGCCTATGACCGCTATGTAGCCATCTGCAATCCTCTTCACTACCCGGTTGTTATGTCCAGGCGACTCTGCTATGCTCTTATCACTATATCCTACATGATTGGCTTTACTCAATCATTAGCTGTTGTTCTTTGCATTAGCAGTTTGCATTTCTGTAAATCCAATGTAATCTATCACTTTTTCTGTGACACAACCCCAATTTTAGCCCTGTCCTGCACTGACACTCGTAATATTGAAATCCTGGCAATGAGTCTCACAGGTTTAAACCTAGTGGGGTCTCTTATCACAATCACCATTTCCTATGTGTCCATTCTGCTTAATATCCTGAAAATTAATTCCATTTCAGGAAAGCGCAAAGCTTTCTCTACTTGTGCCTCCCACCTCCTGGGAGTAACTATCTTTTATGGCACCACAATTTTTACTTATTTAAAACCAAAGAAGTCCTACTCCTTGGGAAGGGATCAAGTGGCCTCTGTATTTTATACTATGGTGGTCCCCATGCTGAATCCACTCATTTACAGTCTTAGGAACAAAGAGGTGAAAAATGTGCTTCTTAGAAGCATGCAGAATACAAAGGGCTCCAGGCAATTTTAAAGAAAGAGATGCTGATGTTTAAGTGCCTTGTTTCTTTCTTTTCTATTTGGGTATTTATTTTTAAAATAAATTAGAATCCTTTAATTAGTTTTAATTTCTGTTGAGCCTTCCTCTATTTAACCACACATAATCTGGAATATTTCCAAAATATGTTTTAGATATCTACATAGTAATTGGAAGCCATGAAAATATGTGTTAAACCTTTAATTTATATGTATGTGTTTTAAGGGCAACTCAATGCAACAATAACTAGAAAAATGTACTGTTACTTCTCAAATTGTATCATAACAATCCCTATGCATGTTCCAATTTCATAGATTTTTATTATGAAAAACACTCTCCTTAGTCATTTATTCTGTAGAAAAGAATATAGCATAGTATTAAAAAGTGCTTCTTTGGCCTGAAAATCCAGAGTTTAGATTCTAGATCTGCCAGCTTTTTAGCTATATATCCCTTCATAATCACTGAAAGTATAAATATGATCTCCTCAACTGCAAGAAAAAAATTCTAAAGCCTACAGGTAAATTAAAGATTATTAAATCAGGTTATGAATATAAATTATTTAATGTAGTACTGGTAAATTTTTCCCAGGATCATCAGAATACTTATATTCTTGCAAAATTTCCAATACACAAGAGATTTTGTACAGAAAAAAAAGTATATTATTGTGATAGAATTAAATTATAGAAAAAAGTGTATGTTCACACTGTAGAAAATTTGGTTTACATTTTAAAATATTACAGAAAATAGAAATATCTTAATTTTTGAGTTTTGTTCCTGTCTTCTAGACAAATCTTATGCTTACATATGTATGTATTATATGTATATATAATTTTTTATTATTATTTTTAGTTTCTGCTTTGCAGCTTTTCTTTTCCACTCATCACTATAAGCTTTGACAATTATTTTATTTCAATTTGAGAGATGAATATTTTTTTAGTACATGAGTAAAATCAAGAATCTCATCTTGCAATGCTTTAAACCCTGAAGTTTTGTATATTCATGAAGTTAAATACTGCATTTAGTTATACCTGTTTTGCTTCTACCTGCTAAACATTTGAAAACCTTATCTTTCTGTCACACATCAACTACATTCAATAATTTCTATGTCTTTGTTTAATTTTAGTATGATTAAAAGCATTTCATTTTTCCTGGTTTCTATAGCTTTTGTTACTTAAAAAGTTATAATTTTTTAATTAAAATATTGGCTCATTTGTTTTAGGAACTTTAATAGAGAAAAGTTGGAAAGCTAAGAATTAAATATGAATCCAAACTTTGTAACATCCCATTTTATTCAGGTAACTTGCTAATATTTCTTTTTAAAAATGCCTCTACATAATCTGGATTTGCAGTTTTAATTTTCTCTTCTCTTCAATGGATATTTAAGAAAGTATGTTTTCTTCATTTTCCTATGTTTTATTATTTTTTATTTAAACTTAAGTAATAGTTATTAGTTATACTTTCCCTTGAAGTGATTTTATTATTTTAATTGATTTTAAGGTTTTCCTTGTAGAATTATAATTGCTCAATTTCTTGAATGAGTTTGAAATATTAATAGAAGTTTCAAAACTTTTTAATATGAAAATGATAATCTCACTGGTTCATTACTGGTTATTAATTTATTCAATGTACATTATTAATTAAATGTACATTAAAATGTAGATTATATTCTTTTACATTCTGCATTCACATAAAATTTTAAGTTGTCAAATATAATATCCATATAAATTACTTAAGTAAGATTTATTTTTGCTCTGATCTATATGTTATCTAGAATTTAAATTTATTGTAATTCCCCCTTTTTTGTTTGCAATTAACTATAACTTGTTTAAGATTTTATTTTTTAATAGCATGCTTTTAAACTAATCTCTCATCTCATACATGTATTTTATCTTCATTTATGAACACTTTACATTTTCTGGTGTTTTTTATGAACTGTGCTTGTCTTACATACATTTATGTACTTTTCTATGATTTAGAAAATGTCTCCTGTTGTTTTTTCTTATCAGCTTTGGTCAACAGTACTTTTTTAGACAGTAGTAAGTTCAGAAATTTCTTTTGTGTTAATTAAATTGAGTCTACCCTGTCCTCTTATAATATAGTCTAGAAACCATTTATGATGTTGCTAAATAAATGTAATATAACCACTGGACAATGTGAACACAATTAGCTTTTGACATTTTCCTTTATTTTCCTTATGTATGTCAGTACATATCATGTTTAAAGAAAGAGGTGATCTGAAATATTTTTGAGACAAAATCCTTTTGTGTATGGTGATATGTCAAAATTCTATGTATTATAAAGGTAAAGGTTGAACTACTTAAAAATGATTTAAAAATCTGAAATAAAGTATGATAAATATGAACAATAATTTTTGTTTTCAAATGATTGATATACTATACAAATAGTAAAAACAGATTATATTTAATGAGCACCTACTGAGTTCTGGACAATATTCAAAGGGATGTAGATTTATAATTAACGTACTTTATCTTTACAAGATAACTCTCAGATACTTGAAATATCTTAAATTTAGTCTCAGATAATGAAAAGCTATCCTCTTCCTTATTCAGGCAAAGACTTAAGAGTCATCCTGCCATTATCTTTACATCAACACATCACATCAAGTCCATCAGCATATCACATTTATTCCCTTTGCAGAGGACACTTGGAAAGTCACTATTTCTCAACATCTCCTGTGCTACCACCTTGGCCCCAAAAAACATTATCCTGATCTTTAAATTATTGCCACAGCTTTTTAGATTGTCTCCCTGTTTTCTGCCTTATACTCCTTGAGTCTAATCTCAATGAAGAGACCAGAGTGATACTGTTAAACATAAGTTGTCTTATATCACTTTTCTTCACAAAACTTATGCATTCTCATAATGTTTAGAGTAAAAGTAAATTTTTTTACAAAAATCTGCAGATCCAATATGATCCAGTCCTACTCCTTATTATGATGAACTCATTCTTTATCATTTCGTCTATCACGCTCATTAAGGAATGGCCACACAGACCTCATCACCCTTCCCTATACACATTATTTCTGATGCTGCCTGGAATATTTCCAATTTTTCTTCTTACTGAAATCCTCTTCTCCCAGATAACTGCATGTGTTTTGTGTTTGTTTGTTTTTTTCCATTTTCTAACTCTTAAGACCATTCCTTACACCCTAGTTAAAAGCACACCCGTCCCATCTCACACCGATATCTCATTTGTTTTCCATAGAACTTATCCAACCTTATATTCTAAATATTGTTTATGTCTTCTTTTTCTTCTTTGTTTTCTTACACATTGAAAGTTCTGTGAGCACAAGATTTTTGCCAATTATGCTCAATTCTATCCCAAACAGCTAGAAGAATGACTCAATAAATATATTTAAATGGCTGAATTGTCATATGATAAAACTAGGACACACATAAGTTTCATAGCTTAATTCAAGGTCAGGCAACAGGTTTAAGGACAAGCTCACATTAGAACCCAGACAGACTGACTTTGGAGTTCACATTCTTAATTATCACTTTATCATATGACATTTTTTCTACTAATGTTTACAACTTTTTTCAGATTTGAAAAATACCATATATTACTTTATGAAAACCATGAACAAATACAGGGATGAGAAGGGTATGTTGTTTGCTGACATCACTAGAGCTGCTAATAGAAGACAGTGCAATTTTGGAGATAGCTGCAAAATATACTCAAACATAAAATTATAGTCCTATCTACAGAAAGAAAGAACCATGTACAGGAAAGAGTGTCTATCAGGTATTGTGATTGGGCTGGGGATTTAACCTACATTAGGTAAAGGCTGGTTGGTGTAAGAAAGGACTTCAGAAACAGTGTGGCTCAACAAAGGGAAAATACAGTCTTTGGGTACAACAGTGCAGACTCTAACTAACTAGGCTTTATGGGTGGCTCTTTTCCTTGTTATATTCCTGGGGTCCAGATTTATTTTATGTTGTTGCTCTACTACCTCCCAAGAGGCTGTCCATTTCTGTTGAGTTTAATAGGTTTCACATTTCTTCTGATTTTAGAAGAAATATACATTTTTATCAAATTTACATCTATAAATTGTTTATAACATTTTCTTACTATCCTTTTTATAGTTGTTTGTGACTATTGATATCCTACTTTAATCCCTTTCGTTTATAATTTTTTATTTTCTCTGTTTCAGTGGTTATCCTAGGTATTATTTTATACATGTTAAATTCATCATACTCTACCAAAAATAATATGTGATATAACTTAGAAAATTAGACCAACAAAATAGTAAATACTCAATTATTCTTTCCCAGTTTGTTATTTTTCATAAATTTTACAAATGTATGGTTTAAACCTAACAATTTATCAACCTAGTTTGGCTTTAGGCAATGATTTTTAAAACAATTAAAACTTTACAAATCAAATATTTGGAATATTTACCTTCATTGCTACATTTCAGCATCACTTATGTATATGTTTACGCATACTAGTCTTTATATTACCATCTTTCTGTGTATGTAATTTTTAAAGCACAAATCTGCTGGCACAAAGTTTTTTCAGTCTTTCTCTTTGCATGTGAGTGTATTAATTTTCCTAACAAGACTTTTTTATGTTATTATATATGACAAATTATTTTCAGTTGGTATTGGAATTGAATTCTTGAATTTTTAAAAATCTATCACTATTTTAAATATAACTTTCCAATATCCTCTGGTTAATATCATTATTGATGACAAGTCTTTTATAATAATTATGTTTTTTCTTCTATAGTGGATATGTATTTTCCCATGGGTGCCTTCATAATTGTACACTTATGTTGATTTTCATCAGTGAGTCTGATGAATCTAGGTGTATTTTATGGTCAGTTGATTGTTTTTCTATTTATCCTTCCTGAGGGTTCACTGACATTTGTGGCCCTGTGATTTGATGTCTTTCCTTATTTTTTGAAATGCTTGGCCATAATTTCTTTAAATATTTCTTCTGGTCCATTCCTTCACTATTCTTGTTGCTCAGTCAGTTTTAAGTGCATGCACATTCAACTGTCTGATATTGTCCCACAGCTCTGAGGTAATTTATCCAACTCTTTTTTTTTTCATTAAATTTTGCCTGTTTGCATAATTCTTACTTGATTGTCTTCACATTTATTCACTCATTTTTAAGTTATATGTACTCCACTGATGAACTTCTGAAGGGTTTATTCTTTTCTAGTATTGAGCTTCTCAGTATGTGCTTTTAATATTTTTTCTAGCATTTCATTGGAAGTTATCTTATCTATTGTTAGTATACATTAATATTAATATATTGTATAGTAACTATAAAGCTGCATAATAGAATTTCTAAATCTTGCTATAACTAAGTCATTTCTTGACTCACCATTCACTACTATATATATTAATAAACTATTATGCCTGGGGCATACAAATTTTTGGACAGACAAAATCATGCCTTTTAGCAATTTTAATGTCAATATAGTGCTAGATATAGATAGTAATCAAGTTTTCATAACAGTAAGTATTAAACGATGATTGTTTTAAGCGTTTCCACAGTGTGTTGTGATGTGAGCAATGGAAATCAAAGAACTCTTCCTTGATGGAAAGATAATAGAACTCAGAAATGAATAGTGAAAAGTTGTAACTTGAGAGTTAAATATACAGATTTACCATATTGACCTGATGAAGAGAACATTGTAGATATTGTTCATTTTCACAATTTGGTTGCTACTTTACTAGGAAAAAAGGGGGGATAGTGCATTTTAATTCTGATTAACTTTATTGCAATTTGTCTAATTTGTGGACTGAATTATTAGTCAGACATTGATAGGCTTAAGTGAGGACATCCTTGACCTTAGCACTAATCTTTTATTTTCAATAAAAAATATTTTTGTTAATTTCAAGGAGTAACTAAACTGATACACCAGGTTATATCATAGCTAAAACTTTGCTTTGACAATTTAAAAACCTGATTTGAAAGGAAGGAGTCTTGAAGTGATCCTGTAATGCTGTAAAATTTTTAATATTTGTAAGAGATGGATATAGAAGCATTTTGATGTAGTTTATTCCTTTATTACAGGAAAAAAATACACCTCAAAAGATAAGGAAATATATTTAAGATGTTGTATTAGTTAGCCAAAGGGGTGCTGATGCAAAATACCAGAAATCTGTTGGTGTTTGTAAAGGGTATTTATTTGAGGTAGATGCTTACAGTTACCAGGCCATAAAGCGTAAGTGACTTCCTTCACCAAAGTCTGTCACCAAATGTTGGAGAAAGATGTCTGCTGATGTCCACAAGGGTTCAGCTTCCTGGGTTCCTCTCTTGCTGGGGCTCATTTCTCTCCAGGCTGAGCTGCTCTGCTTTCTCTACAAGGCCAACTGTAGACTACCAAGCAAACAGCTCATCTCTCTTCCCAGGGCCTCTGCTGTGTCTAATTGGGCATTCTCTCTGCTCCTCTATTTCCTTTCTTCCTGGGCTCCAACATCCAAAACTCCAAACTCCTTTCTCTGCAGTGTGGTTTCTCTGTGAATCCCTGCCCACCAGGGATGCAATGTCCTATTGACATGGCCCAATCAAAGCCTTAATCATTATTTAATCAAGTAAAATTGAAGCCTCTGAGTCCAATATAATCCATTATGCCCAGAGAGACAGACCAGTTTACAAACATAATCCAGTGTCTATTTTTGGATTTCATAAGCTGATATCAAACTGCTACAGGTTTTATTTAAGATAGCTGGATTTCCATAAGACAACATGATACTGAAATTACACTCAGTATTTTGTATCTGAAAATTTCTTTCAAAAGGACTTTTGAGTATAGATGTAATTCTCACCCTGTTATCAAAGATGTGTTTATTCCAATAGACATATGAGTTCTCTTTGCATAATTGATTAAAAAATTATGTGCTGAAAATTATTGGATTAAATCTCAAATTCAGTCTTAAGAATTAACTTTTGATTACCTTGTTTTCATGGGATTGTTATGGTGGACAACCATCCTTGCTGGGGGAAAAAAGTGAATATTATTGAAATAAAAGTAGATTTCCTCTAATAATATCCATTCAAATAAATAAATCTTACTACAAAAATAAACAAAGCAGAATTAATAGGTCTGAAGCAGGTGTGTATTGAGCTAATGGGAGATCATTTCTTGGGGATTTGCTCATTGGGTTTAAACTTTGAGTAATTATGATAAATGAAAGTTCATTTCAAAAGGTTAAAGGCAGAGATAGCAAATAAGCAAAAATCTTCATCAAATGTACTCTCAAAGATAGACTAACTAGCTTTTCAGATCTTGGTACATTTGCAAATATCATCCAGCTGAAAGTTGTTCTTTAAATTATATTTAGTTTTTTTCTGAACCTTAATTATACACTCAATAAATATTATCATATCAATTGTGAGATAATTTTGTGAGATTCAGGATGGATCTAATAACTTTCTCTAATTGAACAGTGGGAATATACTAATGGGACAAATATCTGTTGTGATGAGCCAAAGAGTGCAAAAGATATTTCCAGATGGCTGGATGGATCTGAGTATGTAAGGGCTTCAGGAATCAAGTAAGGTAACATTAGGGAGCCCTTCACAGGGATTACAGAATGGGAATTCACTCCATAATGAGTGCTGAGCATTCACTAAAACCATGTGAGGTTATATCAAGCTGTCATCTCCTGGGGGCATTTGTAATTATAATAAGTGAAAATCAAAATCAAATTACACAAAAACTAACAATAGCAATATAAGTTAATCAATGAAGTTTTACTAAGAATCAGTTTGAACATAATCATAGGTATATACATAGCTCATTTTATCTATAAATGTTAAATGTTCCATTGGAGGATAAATAAATGCTTTATTTAGAAATAATCTAAGATATGCAAACACTACTAACTAAAAATAAGACATTTTTTCAGCTTTATTTTTAGAGAAGTTTTAGACTCACATTTACAGAAAATTTACATCTACAGTACAGGGAATTTCCATATAACTCCTTATAACTACTCACATACATAGTTTCTCCTATTATTG
This sequence comes from Tolypeutes matacus, assembly GCA_026826555.1. Classification (NCBI taxonomy): domain Eukaryota; kingdom Metazoa; phylum Chordata; class Mammalia; order Cingulata; family Chlamyphoridae; genus Tolypeutes; species Tolypeutes matacus. Next base: position 12,092,145 of record JAKSZT010053840.1, on the reverse strand, counting down.
ACATCTAGGATTAGTGTGGTACATTTGTTACAGTTGATGAACCAATATTTAATCATTGCTACTAAATAAAGTCTATAGTTTACATTACATTTTAAGCTTAGTGTTTTACAGATACATAGGTCTTGACAAATGTTTAATGTCATCTGTCTGACATTGCAGTATTATACAGAAGAATCTCACTGCCCCAAATAAGCCTTGTTCCATCCATTTCATACCTAATAGACTGGCTGCTATTTTTAAAAAATCAGAAAACTACAAGTTTTTGGAGAGAAAGTGAAGAAATAAGAATACATATTGACTCGTGGTGCTAAAGAGAATGGTTCAGCTACTTTGGAGTGCTTTTTTCGCAGTTCCTCAGAAATCTAAGAATAGAATTCTTATATAATCCAGCAATCCCAGGACTAGGTGTATACTCAATAGAATTGAAATCCGTGACAAAAACAAATATAAACACACCAGTGTTCATAGCAGCATTATTCATAATTTCCAAAAGGTGGAAGCAACCAAGGTCTTCATCAACAGATGAACGAAAAAAAACAAAACATGGCATATACATACAATGCAATATTATTCAGCTATAAGAAGGAATAAATTTTAACACATTAGATAACATGAACGAACCTTAATAACTTTAGGTTAAGTGAAATTAGCTAACAAAAAATGAAAAATATTTTATGACCTCATTGATATGAAATAAGGAGTATGAGCAGACTCATGTAGGTAGAGTTTGGAGATAGGATGCTAGAAGATAGGAGGGGTCTATAATTGGTGAGCTGATTATTAATCTGTGCATTTATAATTTGGTTGATTATAATAGTTTGGGAATGGATGGAGGTGATGATGCACAGCAATGCGAGTATAATTAATGATGCTGAAGTGTGAGCATGTACATGGTTGAATGTGGAAGGTTGGGTCTGTACATGAGGATAGAAGTAAGGTTAGAGGATAAAATGGTCAACTTTAAGACTAAGTGAATTCTGGCGTGATCGAAGATTGTAGTTAAGGATATAAATATAGGAATGTTCTTACAGGAGCTATATTAAAGGTACATTTTTAGCAAAGGGTATTGATAGTGGTGTGATATATGGGGGGAAATGCATCTAAAACATACTTCTATGTGATATGAATGCATTCATATTGTCATAGGTATGTATTCTCAATAGATAGAGGCTACAGAGCAGCTAACAAAATATTACATTTCCATCCTGTTGAAACCCTGCTATTTATTTTCGCAAATAAAATGGCAAAAATCTCTGAAATACATGTCATGCCTACATAAAGAAAACAAGCCTGTATGTCACATCTTCAATCTTAATGACTGTATGTATTAACCTTATTCCTGCAAAAATGAAACATAGCTTAATTATAATTAATGTCTAATAGTTAACCCCTGAGCAACTCCTTGTTAATCAAATGTGGCACCTCTCAAAACCAAATTCTGAAAATAAAGTCACCACCTCAATGTGGGACATAACTCCTGCATTTGAGCCTCCATGGAACTGAGGAATTATTACTAAGTATGGATCAGTAATGCATTCAGAAAAAGACTTTGACCAAAAGGAGGAAACAGTAAATAAAAAAGGTTTTATGGCTAAGATATTTCAAAGTATGTTGGGAGATTATTCTGGAGGTTATGCTTATGCAGGTCCCAGACAGACTTCACTAACTGCCGCAGTATATAACGTGTCAAGTAAGAACACTCTTGAGGGTTCTAGGGACATCTAGACAACAAAGGCAAGGCAAGCAGCCTCATGAATTCAAGACCCTTTCAGCAGACCCTATCTGGGAATATATGATAATCTATCCCCCCAATATAACATAGTTATACTCTTTTATATTTCCCCTAGCCGTGATTCTTCTATTCTTTATTTGAACCTATAATATTCAATGTACCTGCTAAGTACATATCTCATAGACATAAATCTTCAGACTGTTTGAGTGTCAGTTGAGCTGTCAGTCCCCACAGAGCAATGGACAACAACTATTTTCCGGTTCTTTCTGTTTGACCTAAACAACCAACAAAATGAAGATGACAGACCAACCCATCCCAAAAAATGGGGAGTGTTTGCGGCAGTGGACAAAATACTTTGTTTCATCTAACCCGTGGTATCTGAGTCACTTCTCAGCCTGGGGCTGTTGTGACAGACATCCCAAGGAATTGGGGATTGAACCATTTTTGGGGGGGAGGGTGACCAAGGACGAAAGTAAATTAGTTGTTATTGTTTTTGTTATATTGTGTTGATGGAAGGACTTATAATATTGATATAAAGATATTGGATACCAGGGGTAGAGAAGGTATAGGGTGATGAATGGGTGGAACAGGGCATATTTGGGATGACAAGTTACTTCTAATTCTTCTTCTTATTATTATTATTAATTTTTTAATATTTTTTAAAAGATACTTAGATTACATAAATGTTACACAAAAATTATAGGGATTCCCATATGCCCCACTTCCCACACCTCCCACAACCTCCCACATAAACGTATTTCACTAGTGTGGCACATCACCTGCAATGGATATACACATCCTGGGGCTTTGCCACTAAGCACTTTATAGACCACAATCTCACCCACACAGTTCTGCCTGTTGTATGCTGATGTAAAATGGCCTATATCTGTCATTGCAATGTCACTCAGGATAATACCCAAGTCCCGAAAAAGCCCCTGTATTACAATTGCTTTTCCCTCTCTCTGCCTCCAAAGCATCCAGTGACCACTGGCTCTACATTAATGTTGTAATTTCTTCCATTACTTGAATCACAATATGTCTATAACAGAACACCAGTAAGTCCATTCTACTTCATAGCTCTCCCCCCAATCCTGAGGAGTCTGGGATGCTGATGTCCACTCCACCTCCAAGTGAGTGGGGGCTTATATCCCATGGATAAGATGGATGGGATTATCCTTCCTGCCGCTGCGGACTCTCTCCATTCCCTGGGATGGCCGTTGTCCATCATCATCTCCCCACCAGGTGTCCTGGGTCAGTCCATTAAGCTGTAGAGTAGGAGTTGCAGCTGCACTGAGATTCTGGGCTCAGTTGGCACATGGGCCAAAGACTCCAGTCTCTGGAAGTACACCTACAAACTCCAGCACCACATATAGGTTTGAATAGAAGGGACTGATGGACCTTGTGCAGGGAAGACATATTTGAGTCCAATGTCACTCACAGGAGCACAGATTCCAAAGTAGGGCCCACTGATAACACACCAAACTCCAGAGCTATCCACCCTGATATAGGACCTGGTGTCTCCAGAGCCCTCAGGAGCCCCTCTATTAAGGGTGATGTCCACATTGAAAGCCTATGAGGTCCTACTGAGATGTGCATAAGCGTTACCTCTGGGATGACCTCCCGGCTCACTTTGAAGTCTCAAAGCCGTATGAACTCATTTGTCTTTACCTTTTCCGCCTTTCATTCAAGGACTTTTTCTAGTCGTATTGCCAGTTGGCACTAAGTGGTAATCCCTCATTGCCAGGGAGGCTCATCCCCAGGAGTCATGTCAATGCTGGAAGGAAGATAATGCATTCATATACTGAGTTTGTCTTAGAGAGAGGCCACATTTGAGCAACAAGGAGGTTCTCAGAAGGCAACCCTTAGGCACCCCATAACAAGAGGTTAAGTTTCAGTTTCAAGATCAAGGCCTCATAAGGCTTGTCACCAATACCAAGAGCCCATCAGTGGATCATCCTCCTTAGCCAGACACTGCCCCTGCACTTGGGGGACTGTTTCTGCTCCCTTGGAGAATGTGGCAGAGCTATCCAGGCTGTTAATTCAGTATTCTCTCATTTACTGAGTGATTCTCCACCCACTGTGACCATGCCCCATGAGCATTTAACAATTTTATATACCTTTTATACATGTTCAGGTGAACTTTCTCCCATGAATTCCTCATCACAGACACCCCCCACCAACGATCCTCTCCCACTCCAGTTGTAACCCTTCTGTGATCCAAAACTTCTTTAAAGATGAAGCCAATATAATAGCCAAATACAATTAATAGGAAAATCAAATAAAAATTATAAGTTTAAATGTAAGAGATAAAATACATGAAAACTTAAAAAAAAAACTAAAAATTAAATTAAATTAAAGAATGAGGATATTCAAAAAATGGGGAAAAAATTAAAAAAAAATTTTTTTATATTTTGCCTTTTATCACTGCAATATTGGGTGACCAGTCTGTACCATGGCACCTTCCCCCTCTCACTCTCCAATGTTTCATTATTTTTCCCTTAATTTTCAAAGACTTTTTAGGTCACAGCAAAGTCACACACAGAATACAAGAGACTCTCATATACCCAACCTCCTCCCCCTTTCCTCACCCCATATTAAAACCTTTTTGTATGTGGATAGTAGCATTGTTATAACTGTTATACAGATATTGAAACATAGCTACTAAACATTGTCAATGTTTTACAGTATGGTTTACACTTTAGACCATACAATTTTATACATTTTGATGATATTTACGATGTCCTGTGTCCATCACTGTAAGGTAATGAAAAACATTTCCACTTACCACTTAATACCCTCTGTTTGATCTATTCTGTTCCTCCCTCACCATCCCCTGGGGCCCATGACAATCCCATGGCCTGACTCATTGGATGACAAGATTCATAGGTACATGCAACAAGAGGTCTTGACACACTGGTTTGTCCTCCCATATTAGGAACCGCTCTTGCTTATAACTGACGACCACCTGTCTGTTTCTGGACACATCAGTCCTCCCCAAAATGGGAGTCAATCTCCTTCATGCTCATTGCATGGGTCTCCTCCCACGGATACAACACATTATGACAAGATGAACACTCACACACTCCCTAGAAGCCCGCTGCATATGCCCCCTGTCCCGATTTCCCCTCCAACCAACACCCTAAACCAGTGACCCTTCCTTGTCATATTGCCATAAGGGCATTCCCACCTCTGCACTTTCAAACTCATACCCACAAATCCCAAGTGGTCACCGGGTCCCTCTCCCATCTCTTGCCCCAGTATCCTGGGTATTCTAACTCACCCTTCCCAATCCACCTACCTGTCAACCCTGTACCATCCAATGCAATAATATCACTACCCACCTGTTATATCTCTTCATTTACACAACTACACTCTATCACTTTATCATAGATTATGTCCATATGAGTGATGGCTTACAACTTTCCCTTCTCTTCTCTTTCTTGTAAACTTATCTTTCAGACAATGGTTCTCGGAAATTCTCAATTTCCTTAATTCGTATCAGTGGGGTCATGTACTGCTCATCCTTCAATGCCTGGCTTGCTTCACTCAACATAAGGTCTTCAAATTCACCCATGTTATTCCGTGTGTTAGCACTTTATTCCTTCTAACAACTGAGTAATATTCCATTGTATGTATATACCACATTTTGGTTATCCATTCATCGGTTGATGGGCACCAGGGTTTATTCCAACTTTTGGCAATAGTGAACAATGCTGCTATGAACATTGGTGTGCATATATTTGTTTGTGTCTTTGTGCTTTCAATTCTTCTGGGTATATACCCAGCTATGAAATTCTTGGGTCATACGGAAGATCTATAGTTAGTTTTTTCAGGAAACGCCAGGCAGTCCTGCACAGTGGCTGGATCATTCCACAACCCCATCAGCAGGAGCTGAGGGCTCCCATTCCTCCACATGCTCTCCAACACTTATAGTCTGCTGTTTTTTTTAATAACCACCATTCAAATGGGTGTAAGATGGTATCTCATTGTAGTTTTGATTTGCATTTCCCTAATAGCTAGTGATGTCGAGCATTTTTTCATGTCCTTTTTAGCCATTTGTATTTCTTCCTTGAAGAGGTGTCTTTTCATGTCACTTGCCCATTTTTTAAATGGGTTGTTTGTCTTATTATTTCCATGGTTAGGATTTCTTTTTATATACAGGATATTAGGCTCCTATCAGATATATGGTTGCCAAATATTTTCTCCCATTGTGTAGGCTGCCTTTTTATTTCCTTGATAACATTCTGTGAGGGGCAAAAGTTTTTAATTTTGATGAGATCCCATTTATCTATTTTTTTCTTTTGCTGCTCGTGCTTTGGGTGTGAAGTCCATGAAACCATTTCCTATTACAAGGTCTTGTAGATGCTTCCCTAAATTATCTTCCAAGGTCTTTATGGTCTTGGTTCTTATATTTAGATCTTTGATCCATCTTGAGTTGAGTTTTGTATAAGGTGTGAGATGGTGTTCCTCTCTCATTCTTTTGGATATGGATATCCAGTTCTCCAAACACCACTTGTTAAAGAGGCCATTCTCTCCCAACAGAGTGGTCTTGGTAGCCTTGTTGAATATCAGATAACTGTTTATGCGAGGATTTATATCAGACCTCTCAATTTGGTTTCATTGTTCAGTATGTCTATCCTTGTGCCAATACCATGCACTTATTATTATTATTTTTTTTAGGAGTATGTCTTTATATACTTATTTTTTTTAATTAATTAATTTTTTATTGTAGGTAAAAATCAAATTTTTCACAATACATATCAATACTTGTAAAATGATATATAAATATATATGCATATATGTGCATTTGCTTAAAAAATGTTATTTATTTATATATATATGTATATATATATATATATATATATATATATATATATATACACACACACACATATATATTTTAAGAGGTGCTTAGATTACCTAAATATTACATGGTCTACGATGTGAACTGTGGTCTATGGGTGATGGCAAGGCCCCAGGATGTGTAATACCATGCACTTTTGACCACTGTAGCTTTGTTGTATGTTTTAAAGTCAGGTAGTGTGATACCTCCAACTTTGTTTTTCTTTTTCAATATGTCTTTGGTGATTCGGGGACTCTTACCCTTCTAAATAAATTTTGTAGTTAGTTTTTCAAGTTCCTTAATAAACGATGTGTTGATTTTTATTGGGATTGCATTAAATCTGTAGATTAGTTTGGATAGGATAGACATCATGATGATAATTAGTCTTCCTATCCATGAACAGGTAATATTCTTCCATTTATTTAAGTCTTCTTTGATTTCCTTTAACAGTGTTGTGTAGTTTTCTGTATATAAGTCCTTTTCATCTTTAGTTAAATTATTCCTAGGTATTTTATTCTTTTAGTTACTCTTGTAAATGGTATTTATATGTCTTGGAGTAAGCCTGTTGGGATTTATACTGTTCAGGGTGCACTGTGCTTCCTGGACTTGTACATCCATCTCCTTCAATATGGTTGGGAAGTTTTCAGTTATTATTTCCTTCAGTACTCCTTCTGTTCCCTTTCCCTTCTCTTCTCCTTCTGGGATGCCTATAATGCATATGTTTGTGTGTTTGTGTTGTCAGTTAAATGCCTGAGTCCCTGCTGGATTTTTTCTATCTCTTTATCTATCTGTCCTACTAACTGTTTGATTTCAGATGTACTGTCTTCCACATCACTACTTCTTTCTTCTGCCTGTTCAAATCTGCTTTTATGTGATTCCACCGCCTTTTTGATTTCTTGAACTGTGCCATTCATCACCATCATATCCGTTATCATTTTATGTATGTTTACAATTTCTTCAGTGTGTTCTCCCATTATCTTCTTAACATCCTTAATCTCTTCCTTCACTTCATTAAGTTGGTCCATGATATTTGTTTGGAAAGCTTTGATTAGTTGTTTGATGTTCTGCATCTCTTCCTGGTTTTTTGTTTGTTTATTGGACTGGTTCATGTCTTTCTGTTTCTCAATGTGGTTTGTAATTTTTTTGTTGCCTTCTGGTCATCATTTTATCTTGATGGGTTTATTCAATCGATTAGCTCCTGTCTCTGCACTAGAGTTTTATTTAGCTGGTGGTTCTGTGTGTGTGTTAAGTTTTCTCTTTGACACTTGTTCCTTCTTGTTCTATTTCGTTGCTTTTTTTCTATGTTACCTAGAAGGAAAAAGATTAGGGCCTAAGGAATCGAAAGAGGTTAGAAAGGAAAAAGGATCATAATAATATTGCTAAAAGTTAGAAGAGGGACTTTATAAGACTTAGTAAAATGAATATTTAACTCATGTAGCCAGTGTAGAGTAATAGGGAAAAAAAGTGGAATACTTACAAAGGAATGGGAAACCAAATAGAGGAAAATATATAGTATGATTTAGAAGGCCAGAATGATGAGGAGAGAGAGAAAGAGTAAAGAGAGGGCTGAAAGGAAAAAGTTAATAATAATAATAATAATAATAAAACAGAATACACAAGATAGAAATCAACACCCATGAAGTTGTGGACTACTGAAAAAAGGTGGAATGTAAAAACCACAACAGAAATCAGAAGGTAGAAAGATGAAGGAAGGAAAAGAGATAGCGTTGGTAAACACAATCAGTATACACAAAGAATGGGAAATCAAGGGAGAAGCACAGCAAAGGAGAAACAAGCTAGCAACACCTAATTAAAAAGAAAAAAGGGGGGGGGAGGAAAGAGGAAAGAAAAGCAAGAAACAAACAAACAAACAAAGAAAAAACAAACAAAACAAAACACAAGCAAGCAGTCAAACAAATCTAAGGAAGAACCGGACCCTTGTGGTGCCTCTCAGCCTGCTTGTGTTCACCAATCAATTACCATGCAGGCTTCTATCTGTAAGCTTTGAGGCAGATTTTAGCTACTAACGTGTTAATTTTTTTTTTTAAGTAGCCTTCCTTTTTTTTCTTTGGAGAAATAAGGGACCCAAAAGAGGCCTCTTCTAGACCAACCCCTCCACCAAGGGCACTCTAAATAGGCTCATGGAAACTTATCAAACACTTCCCACTACCTGGCCTCTCCAGGGGAGCTGAAACTCTGAAACTTGTCAGCGCAGAATGATAAAATTGGCTGACTCTGCCCGACCTGAGCCAAGCCTCGTAATCACAAGGTGGTTAGGTAAATCAGGCTTCAGCAGATTTGCCTCTCTCTTCAACCTGGTGCCACTTCAAGCCAGGTGGTTTGCTCCCCAAACCTGCAAGTGCATCCAGACAGCCAAACCCACAGAAAGGAAACCCCTCTCCACCTTCTGCTACATCCCTCCTACTCTTGGAGAATGCTCCCTCTCATCGGTTTGACAGGGGGAGTCATGGCGTGTCCCCGGGAGGCTAGATAAATCAGATTTCCTCAGCAGAATTGCCTCTTCCTTCAGCCTGGTGCCACAGCAAGCTGGCTGGTTTGCTTCCCAAACTTGCAAGGGGATCTGGACAGCCAAACCCACAGAAAGGAAACCCCTCTCACTCACGGAGATTGCTCCTCTCACCGGATGGTTGGCAGGAGTCGGGGTCGTCCTAGTCCTTTGCCCTGAGGGTGGGGCTTAGCTGGCTGGGGAAAAACTCACGATTTTATCTTGAGCAATCTACCTCGCTGTCCAGCTCCCTCCAGATTGATGTCCCTAAGGTTCTCACTCTGTGGGCTCCCAGACCAGACCACTTGGGCTGGATCCTGTCCCCAACCAGCTGTCCTCTGTAAGAGAGACGGTGAGTGCCCACCTAAACCGAAGCCATCCTGCCCCTCCTCAACTGGTCTGTTTTGGCTCGTCTCTCTTCCTGGGGCCTCTGCTGTGTCTAATGGAGCCTTCTCACATATTTCCTTCTTGGTGTGCTTACCTTCCGGGCTCCAGGATCAATACTCGAGATATTTCTTTTTAATACTACAATGACAGATACATGATGTTAAACATTTGTCAAGGCCTGTGGATCTGTACAGCACAATATGTAAACTATAATGTAAACTATACTCTCTGGTTAGTAGCAATGCTTTAATATTGGTTCATCAACTCAATCAGATGTATCACACTAATCTCAGTAGTAAATAATAAGGAAAACTATTTGTGGGTGTGTGGAAGGTTATATGGGAATTCCTATACTTCTGGGGTAATTTTTCTGTAAATGTAAATCTAAAATTTATCTAAAAATAATGTTTAAAAAATAATTTCACTCATATTTAAATATACTCCATTATTTCTATTGCCCCTATTTTATTATGGTCCATAAAAATAATTAAAGCAAATTTCTGTCCTGCAGCTTTCCTTTCCAAATATATTGAAAGACCTTTCTATTTTCCCACCTAAGTTCCCTAGAAGGCATGTGATACACCTGTAATACAACTCTGAGTAAAGTACAATGCCCTATCTCAAATGAAATAGTTAAGCTCATACTCTAGTTTGAGATTGAGGGTAATAGCTTCTAAAATATTGTGGACCTGATGAAAATCTTTTCTTCTTACCTCTGGAACTGTACTGGTCCCTTAATTAAAATACACTGTGAATATTATGCATTTGAATACTTATGCCAGCTCATTAATTTCTTCTGTTCCACAGGGTACCCATGAAGAAAACACAATAACTCTCTTCTGGAACAGAAGAGAAACAGATGAGATTTTTTTCCCATAAAATTCAAGTGAAAGATTCTGGAACAACAAACTGCATAAAAATGACTACATGTAAGCACTTTGCATGCATCCTAATAAAAGTGATCCCTCAGTGGAAAAATAACATGGTATAGAATTGGAAAGGGAATATAATAATTATTTTCTAGTACATAGCCCTAGGTCTGATATGTACTAGCTATGTGGCTTTAGGTTAATATCTTAAATCCCCTGAAATCCAGTTACATTCTGATGAAAATATAACTTTTATAATTCCTCAAATATTCAATAAACTTGTATGTAATAAAATATTATTAAGGCATAAACTATGAAAATTATAAGTACTTAATAATATTACTATGATTCTTATTAAAATTTTAAACTGCCACGATTCAAAGTGGCATGAAAGATAATTGAAGCTCATTGAGAATCTCACCAAGAAGATAAATTTATGGACAAAAATTATTAACCTGAGTGTTGGACAGTAGACAGATAACTGTAATATTCTATGTGAATGAATATTTACAGGTCTGGTAGAAGTAAATGTCACAGGTTTTGAGTTTTATATGCTCTTTTCTATCCCATGTACATGCTCACCTGAATTTTCTTTAGCAGAGAAAGATTGTATAATCAAGTTATAGATAGGAAGACCTGTATTGTTAATACCACACAGTCTTTTGCCCAGTCATTGTCCAAAGGGCTCAGTACAAAAGTCCATGGTGTTTTGGATGCTGGTTATGCATAGTCTCAGTGTCATGGATTTCCACTTACCAAGGCCAACCTGAGCAGAGCCACTGCTGGGTATCCAGTATGTCAGCAACAGAGATTGACCCTAGGACCCTATTATGTCTTCATTCTCCATTGTTCACAACGGAGTTCACACCATTACTTGATGTCAGGTTGAGCATATAGGAGCACTTTCATCATTTAAGGGGCAGTATTTTTTTCTTACTGGAAAATAATCTTACTCTGGATCCTGATTTGCCTTCTTTACACACAATATTATTTCCCAAACTACCTTCTATATGCCCTTTAGAATGCCTTAACCACCATCATGGAATTCCACAAAAATTGCTTCTGCTCAAGGAAATCACTTTAATGCAAAGGAAATGCAGGGCATGGGTCCATGTTCATGGGACTAGCTGAACTTAGCATGTAAGCCATATTATGAAATACATAGATAGATAGAGCCATGGATGGCCTTTTGAAGACTCAATCACAATGTCAACAGTGGAACAATGCCTTACAGGAATGTATAAACATTCTTCAAGGACTGTATATCTTCCAAATCAGTCTACTCTATGGTACTATATTTCCCATACCTGGGATTCACAGATCTAAGATCATAGAATGGAAATGGGAGTGGCTCCAAGCATTATTTTCCTTGTGATTCACTAGCAAAATTGCTGACAGTTTCTGAATACATAACAACATTAACTTGGAAAAACTTTGTTGTGCATCACTAAAATAATACGACATGGTTCTCATTCTGTCACAATTTTGTAGTTGAAGCTTAACTTTGATCCAGACACAGCATTCTCTATTCTTCTATCTGCTGAAACACAGATGGTCAGAATTTCATTTGGCAGTGGCTACCTGTCAATATTGGGGCCTGAGACAAGATATGGATGTGTGATATATTTTGATAGAATATTGTTAGCTCTTCGGGGATGCTCTAAATTTAAATCTTCCCTTCCTTCAGGAAAAATGCCTTTTCTTTATGTATTCTTAATACAATGCAATGTTGAAACTGTCTTTAAATGGCATAACTTCATCCAAGATGAATTCGTCTTTCATGGCCACTTTGGGGAATGTTTGACCTGAACAAAATTGTTCATTTGAGAGTCAACTAATAAAATAAAGGGAACAGGATTTCTCAGAACCAATTGGCAGCATTTTTGTATTGGTAGGCGAAAGCCACCAAATTATATTCTGAATCAAAAATTGCTTCACTTAGGATTAATTTGACTGCAACTAATGAGAAATTTGAAGAACTAAAGCTATGACTAGACTAATTACTCTAGTAAACCATCCTCCTCCTTGTCCTGTAGATTGAATAACTGATGGGAGAAATAGACATATCCACAACAACTTTTGGAGACTCAAATACACCAGACTCATAAATAGATAGAACATTTAGAGGATCAATGAGGAAACAAAGGCCTAGAAAAATATTATAAATGAACTAGACCTAATAGACATATATAGAACATTGCTCCTTTGAACAGCAGGATATATATTCTTCTCAAATATGCATGAATCATTCTCCTGGAGAGACCACATATTGGGTGAAAAAGCAAGTCTCAATAAATCAAGAAAGATTGGAATTATATATAGCTTAATTTTTGACCATAAGGGAATGAGGCTGGCAGTCAAAAACAGGTGGAGAACTGGAAGATTCACAAGCATGTGGTAGTTAAAAACACACTCTTAAACCATCATTGAGTCAAAGAAGAAATTGCAAGGAAAATTAGTAATTTTCTCAAGATAAACGAAAACAAAAATACAACATATCAAAACCTATGGGATGGAGCAAAGGCAGTGCTGAGAGGGAAGTTTATAGTCCTAAATACTTACATTAAAAGGGGTGAAATGGCTAATCAAAGACCTGACTGTGTACTGGGAAGAACTAGAAAAAGGAAAGCAAACTCCCAATTCGAGCCAAATTGAAAAGAGAAGGAAAGAGATAACAAAGACTTGGGCACAAATGAATAGAATTGAGAATTAAAAAAAAAAAAAAAATAGAGAAAATTAACAAAACCAAAAGCTGATTTTTTTCTCCCCAAGGACTGTGATGTTCTGAGTCTTCCTGCCAGTCATCCTTTGTTCTTGGTTTTTCTGTCATGTGACAATGTACATGGTGATATAATCCTCCTTTTGACCCTGAATCCTTTGATTTCTGCTTATTCTGTGACTTTTTCTCAACATTTGAATTTCATTCTGCTTAAAAAGAATTGGAGCAATCTATTACAACCCAAAATGGATTCAGTTCATCACATCTAAACTAAAAATAGCATCAAAATGTACTATTTAAAATGGAATTGGTTAAGATTCAGAACATGATTTTTTTTTTTTTTTTTTTTTTTTTTTGCTATATATAATTCAATCCCCAAAAGGTTTTATATTTTTGGTTCTTATTTTTATATATTTGACCCATGAGTTAATGTTTATTTATGGTGAGAGATAGGGGCCACTTTCATTCTTTCTCATACAGCAATCCAGTTTTCTCACACCATATATTGAAGAGACAATTATTTCATCATCAAATAGATGTGGCACAACTTTCAAAAATACATTTGCCATAGATTGGAAGGTTTATTTCTGAACACCCAGTTCAATTCCATTGGTCTTCATGTACCAGTGTAATATATTTTGATTACTGTAGCCTTGTAGTAAATTTTGAAATTGGGATGTGTTAGGGCTCCAACATCTTTCTTCTTTTTCAGGTTGATTTTGTCTTGTATAATCCTTCACTATTCAATTAAAAAAATTGTTGAGTGTCTTTTCCATTAGGCTGTTTGTTGGAATTTTGATTCATATTGCATTTAATATTTATATCATGTTGCATAGAATTGATACCTTAATAATATTTAGTCTTCAAATCCATGAACATGAAATCGCCTTCCGTTTATATAGGTCTTACTTGAGTACTTTCAGAAATGTTTCCTTGTTTTTTCTTTATAAGTCCTTTACAGCCTTGATTAAATTTAATTCTAGTTATTTTTTCTCTAGTATGCAGAATTTTATTCTGGCTTTCCACTTAAAATTGTTCATTACTGATCTATAGAAACATCACTGATTTTTTAAATTGATATTACATCCTCCATTTTGCTAACTTAATTATTCACTCTTAGCATGTTATACTTTTTGAGAATTTTCTATATATAGGATCATGTTATTTGCAAAAAACAAAAAAATTAATTGTTCTCTTCAAATTTGGATGTCTTTTATTTTGTTTTCTTGCCTAATTACTCATGCTAGAACTGAATTATATTGATGATGGTGGACACCCTTGTCTTTTCCCTGAATATGATTCTAGCTGATATTTTTCCTATATGACCTTTATCATTTTGAATTAATTTCCTACTATTTTTGTTCTATGATAGTTTTTACAAGAAGGGTGCTGGATTTTGCCAGATGACCTTTCTGCTTCAACTTAGATAGTCATGTTTTTTATTTTGATTGTTTTTGGGTTTTTTTCTTCATTTTATTAATATAGTGTATTATATTAATGAATTTTCTTATTTTGAACCACCACCACTTACTTGGGATAAATCTGTTAGTAAAGGTGTATAATTCTGTTAACATACTTTTGGATTCTGTTTCTTAGAGTCTGCTTGAGAGTTTTTTTGTTTGTTTGTTTGTTTGTTTTTATAATTTGGAAAACTTTATTAATATTGAATGAAATTTAAAAACATATTGCAATGATATAATAATTGCATTTATTGTCTTCCAGGGACCAAAATGTCTCTTCTCAGGATAAGGATGCTTTAAAAAATTGTAGATATTCGAAGGTATATTGGCCCATAATTTTTTGTGGCATATTTATCTCTCTTTGGTATTAGGGTGAGGCTCAAATCATAAAATGAGTTAGGAAATATCCCCTCGGAATCTTTTTTTTTTTTTTTTTTTGGAGGAATATGAGCAAAATAGTTGTTTGTCAATATTTGGTGAATTTCACAATAGTACATGTCAGGTGCTGTTATTTTGCTTGTTGGGAAGTTTTGATTACTGATTTGATCTCTCTCTCTCTTTTTAAGTCTCTTGAAATCTTCTTTTCCTTCTTGAGTGAGTATAAGTAGTTTGTCCATTTCATCTAGGTTATCTATTTTTGGGGGGATACAATTCTTCATTTTTTTCCTCTTATATACTCCATTTTATTACCGTGGAGTATATAGTAATGCCCCTCCTTTCATTTCTGTTGTTAATTATTTCTGCCATGTCTCTTTTTGTCTTTGTCAGACTAGCTAACATTTTGTTGATTTTATTATTCATAGAAAGAAACAATTTTTTATTTTATTGATATACTCTATTGGGTTTTTATTCTCTAATTTCTTTATCTTCAATATAATATTTGTAATTTCATTCCATCTCCTTTCTTTGGTTTTATTATGCTCTTCTATTTTAGTACCTCAAGTTGTGAGATTAAGTCTTATATATTGAAATTTGAATTCAGAGTTACACATTTGCCTGTCACTACTGCCTTAGCTTCTCTATAAGATTTGGTATATCTTGTTTTTGTTCATTCTTGTTGAGACATTTCTTACTTGCCTTTGTGATTTCCTTCTTTGACTGATTGAGTGTATCTTTAATTTCCACATAGTTCATTTTCCAGGTATATCTCTGTTATTGATTTTTAGCATAATTTCAGTGTTGTTAGAGAAGATTAATTGTACGATTTCCATCTTGTTAAATTTATTAAGTCTTACATTGTGATCTAGTGTATGGTCTATTTTGAAGAATGACTTGGTTGCTCTAGAGAAAAATATATATTGTGATCATTTGGGGTGAACTGTCCTACATATTACTTTTAGCTCTAGGTTGTTCATAGTGTTGCTCAAGTCTTACATTTTCTTATCAAACTTCTATCTAAATGTTCTATCCATTATTAAATGTTGCATATTGAAGTCAATCACTAGTTCATAGAATCATTTATTTCTCCTTTCAAGTGTGTCAATATTTGCTTCATTATTGTGGGTCTATGATGTTTCAGTGCATATATATTTATAAGTGTTATGTCTTCTTGTTAACTTGAACACTTCATCAGTATATAGTCTACTCTTTGTCCTATTTAGCTGTTTGAACTTGAAGCCTATTTAATCTGATATTAGTACAGCTACCCTAGTTATTTTTTGGTTATTACTGGCATTAAATATTGTTTTTCCATCCTTTCACTTTCATCCAAATTCTGCCTTTGCATTAAAGTTGAATCTCTTTTATTACACATATAGTTTTAACCATTGTGCCAATCTGTGCCTTTTATTGGAGAGTTTATTACATACCTATTTAAAATATTTATTAATAAATGCAGAACTTTCTTCCACCATTTTTACTTCTTTCCATTTGTTAGTTTTATACTGTTTTTGTTGTTTTTATATATTTTTCCTCAATTCTTCATTAATATCTTTTCTCATAATTTTAGTGTTTTGCATTGTAGTATTTTGAGTCCCTTCATATTTTCATCTATTTTTTCAGATACTTTTTTCGTGGGGTTATTATTGGGCTTAAATAATAGATACTAAATTTATAAGTATCTTATTTTATTTGATACCAACTTAATTTCAATAACATATGAAAACATTTGTTCTTATGCCCTAGCATCCCCTCACTTCATTATTGTAGTTGTTACAAGTTATATCCTTTCACAGTAAATATCCTAAGCCATAGAATTTTTATTATTTTTAAACACGTGTTTGTTAAAATCTGAACAAATAAGAAGTGGAATGACATTTAAAAAAACATAGTACAATATAATACCAAGGCTTATTGTTACCCATTTACTTTCTTTTAAAAGAAATCTTTACTTTTTTTTGCTGCCTTAGTCCATTGTCTAGTGCCCTTTCTATCTGAACTCCCTGTATCATTATTGTAGGACAAGTCTACCAGTGATGATCTCCCACAGCTTCTGTTGATCTGGGAATACGTTAATGAAGCAGGCTACATAGGGAATCAATAGACAGATCTGGAACCTGGCAGGAAAAAGCACCACCATTGAACACGTGTTCTTCATTATCCCCAGATGGCTACTGGAAGACTCTTGCAAGAAATCCTGTTTGGAATGAGATTACATCTGGATGCCAGGAAAAACTCTCAGTATTCTCCAGGGGCCTTTTCATTGAGCCCTCCTGGGGCATTGATGGCTAAGGTAATCAATTAAAACAGGAAACAGCTGGAACTCTTCCCATGCCATTAGCAAAGGGGCAGAATAATTAATCATTCAAAAAGCAAACACAAAGGCCTTTTGCTCTCTTGCCTTTGGATCCCTGTTCTGGCCTTCTTCAACCCCGTCTGGATCACTATGCAAGTAAAACCTGGGGATTTATAATCTATAATGGACAACTTTTAGTCTGTAAATCAGCCCACATTATCACTCTTCAGCTCCTTCCTCTCTCTCTTTGGGATCCATGATCTGTTATTTTCTCCCATTTCCCCTCCCTCCGTACCTTAATAAATTACTGGCCTAACTAACCCAATGTGCTCTTGAAATTCATTTCTTGTAGCTTAGTCAAGAACCTAGAAAAAATCCGGCTACATTAATCATGCCCTCATTTATAAGACATCATGCCAGATATAAATTATCTGTTGAAATTGTATTCTTTCAGCAATTACATATTTCAACCCACTGCCTTCATGTCACCATGATTTTTACTGAGAAATCAGCACTTAATTTTATAAGGAATGCCTTTTACATAAGTTTTGTTTTTCTCTTCCTACTTTCAAATCTTTCCCCTTGTGTTTGCATTCTACAGTTCTACTAATTGTACCTGATATGGTTCTCCTCAAGTTTATCCTATTAATTTTTCCTGGTATTCATGAATATTTGTGCATGTCTTTCATTAGATTAGAGAAATTTTCTGCCATTATTTCTTTTAATATTCCCCCTTATTCTTTCTCTCTTTTTTCCGTCTCAAAATTAATTCATGACTCTATTGCTATTCTTGAGGATACCCCACATGACTCTAAAGCTCTGTGCTCTTTTCCATAGATTTTTCTTTCTCAAATTTAGCCTGAGTTTTTTTCAATTTTGTTGTCTTTGCTTTCACTGATTTTTCTTTGATTATATTTAACATTTTATGATCTTCTTTGATGTTTTTTGAAGTTTTATGTTCTTCCTTGAAATGGACCATAATTTCTTTTTTTTTTAATTGGGTTTTATAAAATGTTATATAGATTTATAATTTTTTTTAATTAATTTATTTTTTATTGTGGTAAAAATCAAATTTTTCACAATACATACCAATATTTGTAAAATGATATATAAATATATATGCATATATGTGCATTTGCTTACAAACATGTTATTTATACATATATATATATATATATATATATATATTTTTTTTTTTTTTTTTATTTTTTTTTTTTTTTAAGAAGTGCTTAACTTACCTAAATATTACACGGAACCTACAGGGATTCCCATGTTCCCCACCTCCCACACCTCCCACCACATCCCACATATACAAGTCCCACAAGTGTGGCCCATCACCCTCAATGGACTTACAAATCCTGGGGCCTTGCCATCAACCATAGACCACAGTTCACATTGTAGACCACACTCTCTCCCACACAGTTCTGAATGGTGTGTGCTGATTTAAAATGGCCTACATCCGTTGCCACAACGGCACTCAAGACAACTTCCAAGTCCCGAAAAAGCCCCTGTATTTCAACTGCATATCCCCTCCCTGCCCTGAAAGTGTCCAGTGGCCACTGGCTCCACCTCACTGTTATAATTTCTTCCATTGCTAGAATCACCATATGGGTACAACAGAATACCATCAAGTCCACTCTAGTCCATAATTCTTCCCCCAATCCTGAGGGGACTGGGATAGTGATGTCCAATCCACCTCCAAGTGAGAAAGGGCTTATATCCCTTGGATTTGGTGGGTGGGATGATCCTGCCTGCAGATGCAGGCCCTCTCCATTCCCTGGTATGGCCGTTGCCCATCGTTGTCTCCTCGCCAGGTGACTTGGATGAGTCCATTGAGCTGTAGGTTAGGATTTGCAGCTCCATTGAGATTCCACGCACACCTGCACATAGGTAGGCCAAAGGCTCCAGTCTCTGGAAGTATACCTAAAAACTCCAGCATCACATATAGGTTTGCATAGAAGGGACTGATGAACCATTTGCAGGAAGGACTTATTTGAATCTAATTCTGTCACTCTCAGGAGCACAGATTCCAAAATAGAACCCACTGATAAGGCGTCAGTCTCTGGGGCTATCCCCCCTTATATAGGACCTGGGTGTCTCCAGAGCTCTCCAGAGATCCTCTGTGTGGGGTGATATGCACTTTGATGTTCTATGAGCTCCTACTGAGGTGTGTGTACCTCTGGGAGGACCTCCTGACTCTTTTTGAAGTCTCTTAGCCACTTGAACTCATTTGTCTTTACCTTTTCACCCTTTTATTCAAGGTCTTTTTCCAGTTGTGTTGCCAGTTGGCACTTAGTATTAATCCCTCATCGCCAGGGAGGCTCATCCCCGGGAGTCATGTCCCACATTGGGGGGAAAGTAATGCATTCATATGCTGAGTTTGGCTTTGAGAGAGGCCACATTTGAGCAACAAGGAGGCTTCAGGTGTCAACCCTTAGGCACCCCATAACAGTAAGCTAAGTTTCAGTTACAAGAGCAAAGACTCATAAGCGTAGTCATCAATAAAAAGAACTCATCAGTGGGCCATCCTTTTTGACAGACACTGTCCATGCACTCAGAGGACTGTTGCTGCTCCCTTGGAGAATGTGGCAGAGCTCTCCAGGCTAGGAATTCAGATTCCCTCATTTATTGAGTGATTGTCCACCCATCATGACCATGCCCCATCCTTTGATCTTTTGAACAATTTTGTATATCTTTCATGTATATTCAGATGAACTTACTCCTATGAATACCCCCTCCCAGACATCCCCCACCAATAATCCCCATGCAGTACCCATTGTAACCATTCTGTGGCCTAAATCTTCCATGAGCATGTAGTCCATAAAATAATCAAATACACTTAATAGTAAAAAGAAACAACAATGAAAAGCTTACATGTAAGGGAAAACATAAGGAAACTCCGGGAAAAAAAAAAACCCAAAAGACAAACAAATAATCAAACAAAACCAAAACAAAACAAAATATAATTAGTGGATTGGGACATTCAACAAAATTGGGCAAAAAGCAAAAGAAATGCATTTTTTAAATATATATATATATATATATATATTCTTTTTTTCCTTTTATCACTGTGTTATCGGATATCCGGTGTGCTGTGACACCTTCCTGCTCTCAATCCTCAGTGTCTCCCAAATTTTCTTTTAATTTTCAAAGAAGTTTTATGTCACAGCAAAGTCACACACGGAATACCAGAGACTCCCAGATACCAAACCACCTCCCCCTTCCCCACCACATATTAACACCCCCCCTTTTTTTTGATGTTAACATTGTTATAACTGTTATACAGATAGCAAAATATAGCAACTAAACATTGTCAATGATTTACAGTATAGTTTACAATTTAGACAACACAGTTTAATAACTTTTGATGGTATTTACCATGTCCTGTGTCCATTACTGTAAGGTAATGAAAAATCTTTCCCATGACCACTAAATACCCCATTAGATCTTAAGTGTTCCTTCCTCCCCACCCCCCTGGGGCATATGACACTCCCCTGTCTTGACTCATGGAATGTCAAGATTCATAGTTACATGCCCTGGGTATTTGAACCTGCCTTTCCTAATCTACACAACTGTCAATGCTGCACCACCAAACCCAGTAATATCACTACCCATCTGTCCTATCCTCCAATATGCAACTATACTCTATCCCTTTACCATAGATTATGTCCATATGGGTGATGGATCAAAGCCTGCTCTTCTCTTTCTCTCCCTTGTTAACCTATCTTTCAGACAATGGTTCTCAGAGACTGCTCACTTTCCTCAGTTCAAATCAGAGAGGTAATATACTATTCATCCTTCAGTGCCTGGCTTGCTTCACTCAACATAAGTTCTTCAAGATTCATCCACGTTATTCCATGTGTTAGCACTTTATTCCTTCTTACAGCTGAGTAATAGTCCATTGTATGTATATACCACATTTTGCTTATCCATTCATCTTTTGATGGGCACCGGGACTGATTCCAACTTTTGGCAATGGTGAACAATGCCACTATGAACATTGGTGTGCATATATCTGTTTGTGTCTTTGCTTTCAGTTCTTCTGGGTATATACCCAGCAGTGGAATTGCTGGATCATACAGAAGATCTATTGTTAGTTTTCTGAGGAACCGCCAAACTGTCCTCCACAGTGGCTGGACCATACCACAGTCCCACCAGCAGTGGATGAGGGTTCCTATTCCTCCACATCCTCTCCAACATTTAGTGTCTCCTGTTTTTTTAATAGCTGCCATTCTGATGGGTGTAAGATGGTATCTCATTGTAGTTTTGATTTGCATTTCCTTGACAACAAGTTATTTTGAGCATTTTTTCATGTGCTTTTTAGCCATTTGAATTTCTTCCTTGGAGAAGTGTCTTTTCAGATCACTTGCCCATTTTTTAAATGGGTTGTTTGTCTTTTTATTTTCAAGGTGTAGATTTCTTTATATATGCAGGAAATTAGGCTCCTATCAGATATATGTTTGCCAAATATTTTCTCCCTTTGGGTAGGCTGCCTTTTTATTTTCTTAATAACTTCCTTTGATGGGCAGAAGATTTTAATTTTGAGGAGATCCCATTTATCTATTTATTCTCTTGCTGCTCGTGCTATGGCTGTGAAGTTCATGAAACCATTTCCTATTACAAGTTCCTGTAGATATTTCCCTACATTATCTTCCAAGGTCTTTATGGTTTTGGCTCATATATTTAGATCTTTGATCCATCTTGAGTTGCTTTTTGTATAAGGTGTGAGATGGTATTTTTCTCTCATTCTTTTGGATATGGATATCCAGTTCTCCAAGCACCACTTGTTAAAGAGGCCATCCTCTCCCAACTGAGTGGGCTTCATGGCCTTGTCAAATATCAGATAACTGTATATGCAAGGATCTATATCAGAACCCTCAATTCGGTTCCATTGGTCAGTAGGTCTATCCTTGTGCGAATACCATGCCGTTTTGATCACTGTAGTTTTGTAGTATGTTTTAAAGTCAGGTAGTGTGATACTTCCAACTTCATTTTTCTTTTTCAATATGTCTTTGGCAACTCAGGGCTCTTGCATCTCCAAATATATTTTGTGGTTAATTTTTCCAGTTCCTTAAAAAATAAAGTGTTGACTTTTATTGGGATTGCATTAAATCTGTAAATTAGTTTGGGTAGGATAGACATCTTAATGATGTTTAGTCTTCCTATCCATGAACAGGGAATATTTTTCCATTTATTTAAGTCTTCTTTGATTTCCTTTAACAGAGTTGTATAGTTTTCTGTATATAAGTCCTTTACATCTTTAGTTAAATTTATTCCTAGGTATTTGATTCTTACAATAGTTACTATTGAAAATGGCATTTTTTTCCTGATTTCCTCCTCAGTTTTTTCGTTATTGATGTATAGAAATGCTACTGATTTTTGAGCATTGATCTTATAGCCTGCAACATTACTGAAATCCTTTATAAGTTCTAGAAGCCTTGTTGTCGATTTCTCAGGGCTTTCTATGTATAGGATCATGTCATCTGCAAATAATGAAATTTTTACTTCTTTTCCAATCGGGATGCCTTTTATGTTCTTTTCTTGTCTCAGTGCTCACGCAAGTACTTCTAAGACAATGTTAAATAGGAGTGGTGATAGTGGGCATCCTTGTCTAATTCCCGATCTCAGAGGGAAGGCTTTTTGTATTTCACTGTTGAAAATGATGTTAGCTTTGGGTTTTTCATATATGCCCTTTATCATATTCAGAAAGTTTCCGTCTATTCCTATCTTTTGCAGTGTTTTTATGAGGAAAGAGTGTTGTAGTTTGTCGAATGCTTTTTCTACATCTATAGAGATGTTCATGTGATTTTTTTTTCTTTCAATCTATTTATTTGGTGTATTACATTGATTGATTTTCTTATACTGAACCATCCTTGCATACCTGAGATTAAACCCCACTTGTTCAGTGTGTATAATCCTTTTGTTATGTTGTTGAATGCAATTAGCAAGTATTTTGTTGAGGATTTTAGCATCTAGTTTCATTAGATAAATTGGTCTTTAATTTTCCTTTCTTACGGTATATTTATTTGGTTTGGATATTAGGGTAACGTTGGCATCATTGAATGAGTTAGGCAATATTCCTTCTACTTCTATTTTTTGGAAGAGCTTAAGCAGAATTGGTGTTAGCTCTTTCCCGAATGTTTGGTAGAATTCACCTGTGAAGCCATCTGGTCCTGCGCTCTTCTTAGTTGAGAGGTTTTTGATGACTGAGTCTCTCTCTGTACTTGTAATTGGACTGTTGACTTCATCAATTTTTTCTTTCATCAATGTAGGCTGTTTGTGAGTTTCTAGAAACTTGTCCATTTCCTCTAAATTATCATTCTTGTTGGCATGTAATTTTTCAAAGTATCCTCTTATGATGCTCTTTATTTCTGTGGGGTCAGTAGTGATATCAACTTGCTCATTCCTTATTTTATGTATTTGCATCTGTTCTCTCTTTTTCTTTGTTAGTCTGGCTAAGGGTTTGTCCATTTTATTGATATTCTCAAAGAACCAGCTTTTAGTTTTGTTTATTGTTTCCAGTGCTTTCTTATTCTCTATATCATTTAGTTCTGCTCTAATCTTTGTTATTTCCTTCTTTCTACTTCCTTTAGGTTTAGTTTGTTGTTGTGTTTCCAGTTCTTCCAAGTGTGCAGTTAGGTCTTCAATTTTAGCTCTTTCTTCTTTTTTAATATATGAATTTATGGCTATGAACTTCCTTCTCAGGACTGCTTTTGCTGCATCCCATAGGTTTTGATATGTTGTGTTGTCGTTTTCATTAGTTTCAAGGTAGTTACTGATTTCTTTTGAGATTTCCTCTTTGACCCACTGTTTGTCTAAGAGTGTGCTGTTTAGCCTCCATATCCTTGTGCCTAACCTGTTTCTCTGACCCTTACTGATTTCCAATTTCATTCCGTTGTGGTCAGAGAAATTAGTTTGTATAATCTCAATCTTTCTGAATTCATTGAGTGTTGTTCTGTGGCCTAGCATGTGATCAATTTGGAGTATGTTCCATGTGCACTCAAGAAGAATGTAAATCCTGCTGTATTTGGGTGTAATGTTCTGTATATGTCTTTTAAGTCCAGGTCTTCTAATGTATTGTTGAGTGCCTTAGTTTCTTGACTGATTCTCTGCCTAGATGTTCTGTCTAATGATGATAGTCGTGTGTTGAAGTCCCCTGCTATAATTGTAGAGGCATTTATTTCTACTCTTAGGTTTTC
Source organism: Tolypeutes matacus (assembly GCA_026826555.1). Classification (NCBI taxonomy): domain Eukaryota; kingdom Metazoa; phylum Chordata; class Mammalia; order Cingulata; family Chlamyphoridae; genus Tolypeutes; species Tolypeutes matacus. The sequence goes on along the minus strand of JAKSZT010053840.1, from coordinate 12,067,756 downwards.
CAGAGTTTGCTGCACGTATATTGAGGCATCCTGATTAGGTGCATAAATGTTAATGATTATTCTCTCTTCTTGAGAGATTACTCCTTTTACTCATATGTAGTGTCCATCTTTGTCTCTTACAATAGTTTTGCATTTAAAGTCTATTTTGTCTGATATTAGAATAGCTACTCCTGCCCTTTTTTGGCTATTGTTAGCTTGTATAATGGTTTTCCAGCCATTCACTTTAAGTCTCCTAGATCCCTGGGTCAAAGGTGGTTTTCTTGTAGACAGCATATAGATGGATCATATTTTCTTATCCATTCTGCCAATCTGTGTCTCTTGATTGGTGAATTTAATCCATTAACAATCAGTGTCCTCCAACAGAACCCTCCCTCTTTTGGAGAGTGTCCCCTCTTCCTGGCTCCATGGTGGCCCGGAGGTTATCCCTGGGCAGCTAGGTAATCAACTCCTTCCCCCGAACAGAATCACCCTTCCCCTCCTCCCAGTGCCAAATCGCTCCAGTTGTTCTGTTCATCCAAGGTTCAAGGGGCTCCAAGCAGCCAAATCCCCAGAAAATAAAACTTTCTCTCCCTGCTCTGGGCTCCAACTGGCCGTTTAACTTTTTTTTTCTCCCTAACCGTCGGGCTCAGCTGTCCGTGCCAGCCACCACCGGCAGGCTTAAAACTCATGAATCTCTACTGTTCTATCCACGCCATTGACCCGTGCAGATAGATGTCCCAAGCTCCTCATTCCACGTGTGCACAGCACAGACCCCCGGGCAGGACCCCATCCACAATCTACCTTGCTCTGGGAGCTTGCAGTGTGTGCCCTCCTACACTAATGCCATCTTGGCCCCTCCCTCTGGACCATAATTTCTTATGTCCTTGTCTCATAAACTTTTATTTTATTTTTTTAACTCTATTTTTAAGAAGTTTCATATTGAAATAAAATTATAAACCAAATAAAGGGAATTCCAAATACCCTATCTACTCCCCCTTCCACATTTTTCCCTATTACTAACATTTTTCATTAGTCTGATACATTTGTTACAATTGATAAACAAATATTGAAGCTTTGTTACTAACCATGGTGTATAGATTACATTATAGTTTATGCTCTGCACCATACAATTTACAGGTTTGACAAAATGTATAATCGACTGTATCCATCATTGCAATATCATGAAGAACAGTTCCAATGTCCCAAAAGTGCCCCATGTTCCACTGTTTCTTCCCTCCTCCTCTCCTGAGAACCTCTGGTGGCCACTATTTTTATATCAATTTTATAAGTTATTTTGTTACTAGAATAGTAAGTCTACTTTGGTCCATACATACATTCCCCTCTTATGTTTGTTCATTCCTCAATCTTGAGGATTTGGGAATGTGACGGCCATTCTGCTTCTGATTGAGAGGGGGTTTAGATGTCTCCTAAGCTTTTGTTTCATAATGGACACTTTACTATTTAATTTTTTAACTATGATATTAAGTCCCTGAGTTGTATGTTTCTAAAATTTGTATCCAGATATGTATATGACAGATACATCATTGAGTGTCAGGAGCTAACAAAGAAAAAAATCAATGCAAAAAAACATATTTCACTGTTTTTGAAAATTGATTCCATCTTGTCTGGTACTCTCCTTCAGAATCCAGCTTTCCTATTATGAAGATCAACCAAAGGCAAAAGTGTGGAGCTTCTCCTTTACTAAGTAATTTCCCTGTTTACTAGAATTGAAATTCCTTGCCTACTACTGAGAAATTGAATTTACCCTCTTCAGAGTACTCTATTGTAGTCCTATAGAAAGGAATCCATTGTCCCAAGCTACATTGAATTGATTGTCTCTTACACTGCTTTAACTGTCTTTATCCTCTTTCTGCCTGCATGGCAAGTTCTGGGAAGAACAAGACAGCAGTGAGTGTCGTGGGTCAGGCCTTCAGGCTGCCACTGCAGTCCAGCAGGTATGTAGAGGTTGCTCTACTCCCCTAAAGCACAGACAGGAACCAAAAACAAGAGTTCAGCTTGGCTCCCCATGGTGCCAGGCAGGGTTTAGGGTAGATGCCAGCTGGTCTACCAATCTTAAGATGCATGTTTTTTATTCAGGGCTCTCTATTACTGCAATAATTTTTTGATTTCTGGTGTTTGGTGAAGATAGTTTTGGACATTTAATGTAGTTTTTCAAAGATTCTCTGGGTGAACAGCCCCTGAAGTGTCTTATGCTGTCAATCTGGTTGCCTAGAATTTATCATAGTAAATAAAGAACACACATAATTTACAGATGAAATTTTGTTTCCTAGAGAAAACACTACTAATATAATGAAATATGGTATGGTTAAAAAATCCAACCGAGGCAACAAATTTTAGTATTAAATAATATATTATCCAAAAGGAAATCAAAAGAGAAAGTTCAGAATTTCAAAATATATATGAAATGAAAATAGCACATGAATAATGACTTTAAATTTAAGTGGACTAAACACTCCATTTAAAACCCCTATAATTGACTCTATTAAAAAGTAAGACTCAACCATATGATGTCTATATTTAATAGATGAGGTGGGAAGATAGTGGAGCTAGTAGCTCCAGGACTAAGACTATCCAGCAAAACAACAATTAAACAGGTATGAACTGTTAGAAACAACTAGTTTTGAACTCCAGAGGTAAGAAGTAAACTGTTTCACATCCAGGGAAGAGCAGAAGGAAGAGGCTGACAAATTACAGTAAAGAACAGTAGATTGCTTTCTCCATGTGTTGGTTATTGATGTCCATCCCTCACTCTCATGGTAGGCCACAGTGCTGATGAGACAAGGGGACCTAAAAATCCTCTTCCCCAAGACAAGATGTGGCCATGGTGGATCAATGCTCTCAGCATTGGTTTGTGATATTGGCACTATTGGGGCTTGTCTTTGAAGGGCATCCATTATTTCAACACAACTTCCATAAAGGCAGCAGCAGCCATTCTTTCTGCCTGTCCTGCCAAGGGTGGCAGCTGACATTTTTTCAAAATGACCCAGAGATGGGCAGAAATGATGGAGACTTCAGGACCCTGAGCTTCCTCTGGGCTTTTGGGGGTAGTTAGTTGAAGGGCTGCATTGCCTGGTTAGGTCAGGGAAGCTCAGCTTTGAGGAGTCATCAGAGAAGCTCTTGGCACCCTTCTTGATCCCCTCCCCAGGGATCTTTAGAGCTGGTCTGAACCCCATTCATGGATCCTGGTTACTCATTTGGCAGGCTGATTGACAAGAGAAAGTCCTTCTGGGCATGCTCATCTCCCAGAATTAACCCTTCAGGCAAAATCAGATTGAGGCAATAAAATGCTAAAAACAAACCGTAGAGGTGAACTGTCTGGGGTAAAGGCCTGTGGGTGCCAAACACTCAGGAGAGGGAAGTCTGGCTCCTGGGAATAAAGGGGGCAACCAAAACCCTGATAATTAGGGAAATTCCAAAACAATTAACAAACAAAAGCCCAGGAAAAGAAACAGACCCAAAAAGACAGGAAAAACCCTGCACACTGAATATGCCTCAGGCAAACCTTCCTGATGGAAAGGCTGAAGCTCAAGAATATTTCTGTTTACAAAACCTAGAAACAGACATGGCAGGAAGCAAATCTCAGAGTTATCATTTAAAAATATTAAAATGTACAGTGTGCAACAAAGTATTACATGATAAAGAAACAGGAAATGATGGCCCATGCAATGGAAGAGGATAAAAACCCAGAAAACACAACTAAAGATCAGAATATGGGCCTATCAAACAAATCCTTTTAAAAACATGATCTCAAAATGCTAAAGGAAATTAAAAATATAGAGAGAAATAACTAAAGAGTATCAGGTAAATGACAGGTAAACTATATAAGAGAATAGTAAAGACAGAGAAATTTTAAGAATGAACCACAAAGAACTACTGGAGTTGAATACCACTATAGCTTAAAAAATGCCCAGGGGTGTTACAAGAGCAGATTGGAGCTTTCAGAAATTGAAATCAGTGAATTTGAAGACAAGACACTTGAAATGAGTCAGGTTGAGGTTCACAATGAAAAAAAGAGAGTACAGCATATGAAAATCAATTAATGTAATATGCCACATTAACACAAGAAAAATAATCACAAATCATCTCAATTGATGCAGAAAAGGCATTTGACAAAATCCTGTGCCCATTGATAAAAACACATAGAACATTAGGAGTAAAACGAAACTTCCTCAACATGATAAAGTATATGTAGCAGTTTGGCAGTTTGATATAGTTATGAGTTCCAAAAATAGATACTGGATTATGCTTGTAAACTGGTCTGTTCATCTGGGCGTGATTAAGTTATGATTAGGGGTTTGATTGGGCCACATCAGTAGGGCATTGGGGCCCATCCCTTTGGTGGGTTGGTCTCAAAGATAAAAGACATGGCAAAGGACAGAGTTGGAATCTTTGAGTTGGAGTTCTGATGCTGAGTTTTAATGCCGGAACCCGGGGAAGTAAGCAGACAGTGGAGCTTGGTCGTGAGGAAGGGGAGAAGGCCCAGGAAAAGAGATAAGCTCTTTACCTGATAGTCTACAGCTGGCCTTGTGGAGAAAAGCAAAACCTGAGCCCGGAAAGAGACAAGCCCCATGAAGAGAGGAACCCAAGGAGCCTGAACCCTGGCAAACGACAGCAGCTGTCATGCTCCAACATGTGGCAACAAACTTTGGTGAAGAAAGAAAGTTATAATTTATGGCCTGGCAACTGTAAGCTTCTACCCCAGATAAATACCCTTTATAAAGACCAACAGATTTCTGGTATTTTGCATCAATATCCCTTTGGCTGACTTATATAGTGTATATAAGCAAAAACCACTGCTAACATCCTACTTATTAGTGAAAGACTGAAGCTTTCCTTCTAAGATCAGGAACAAGAAAAAATGCCTATTGTCAACACTGTTGTTGAACATTGTATGCAAAGTTCTTGCCAAAGCAAGTAGATTGTATATATGATAAAAGAATAAAAGTTAAAAAAAAATCTATGGAACTATATTACACTGTGAAGCATAAGATAAATCATGAAATTTATTTAATAACTTAATTTTTAAAATATAACATTAGCAATTGTAATGAATGTTTCACAACAGTAGACATTTTTGGTGGTGAGGTGGTATATTGGAATCCTTTATATTATGCATGATGGTTCTGTAAACCCACAACTTCTCCAATAAAGGAAAACATTTAAAAATCTGATTAGTAAAAGTTATAAAAATTATTCATGTAAATATAAGCATATATATAAACCTGTGTAAAGTAGAACTATTAGAAAAAATAGATCTTTGTATTCCAGAAATATGAAGGATAGTATAAAATAACATTAGAGGCACTTTTTCATAAAATTATAAAATTCCTAATCATAGCTTCAAAACATGTAAAAAAAGATCATTAAAAAAAGAAATAGAATTTTATTACTAAATGACATTGATTAATTGTCAGAGATAAACGTCTAATTTTGTTGAAATATAGGACAAATAAGTCATGTTTCCTTTCTGTTTTTGCTCCTGATCTTCTGTCAATTTTTTTTTTTTTTTTTTTTTACTATTAGAGGTGTTATATTAGAATCCCAACAATAAAGATTCAACAAAGCAATTAGTCCTAAAAAGTCATGTGAATTATTACTTCTTCAGCTATCACTTATATTATTTGGAAGTACCCCTAATATGTATTAAAAAAAAAAAAAAAAAAAAAAACTATTGCAATGATGGGAAGAAAAACCTCATAAAGGTTATTTTCCAAGCAGTAAGCAGATCTTATTTAGGTGGCATTTACAAAGAACATCAAAACCCCAAGTTGGCCTATTGTGAATTGAATTGGTGGTGGCTTTTAATCACCAGATAAGCTTTTCTCACTCACAGGATTTTTGATGAATTGAAGAACTGTACATACAAAGCTTTATCTAATTCATTAAATATTATTTTGTAATACTTTGATCCATACAAAAAAATTCACTCTGGAAATTCTGCAGTATAAACAGTATTTCTTTCAGGAATCTACATTAAATTTAATTCCATTATTGTTAATTAATGAAAGATTCACGGGAATTCATTTCACATGGTTGTATACAGAGAAAGTAAGATTTCAGCCATCAATATAATTATAAAATCTTTCCTCATCTCAGCACTGATTTATACATTTGTTTAATATGTTTCTCTTAACATAATAAAAGCCAATAATCTAAAATAATAAAACAAATTACACAAAAGTTTGTGATGGCTAAATATCTTGCATCTGCTGTGACAGTGAATTAGTTGACAATCCCGAAACTGACTGGAGAAACACCATCTTGTTTTCCTTCGGATACCTCAAAAATGCTCATTAATTACCTCATGTTCACTCCTAGAGAGGAGTTAATCATGCTGTACCAGTTGAAGCAAAATACATGGAACTATAGGTTTTAAAAAGGCTTATTGTAAAAGAGGTCCAGGTGTATTATAAATATTTAATAATTAAAGCAAGATATTACTGAAAATTCAGCATGATAGAGTATAAACACATAAGAATACATATAAATAAGCTTTATATGCACAATGGAAAATACTTGGAGGCAAGTGCATCTGAAGAATAACAATATTTATGAGAGATTTTAATTTTTTACTTTTTTGGTATAATAATAATTGTATAGGGAAAAAGGTTTAATACTATGCCTGTGTCATTGGGCAAAATGTGCTATTCCATTCTTGGTGGTTAATGATCTGGCCTTTCAGCCACAGAGCAATTAAGTATTTCTGTAGAAATCATCTCTTTTAACCCAATCATGAATTAGAGCATCACAAGAGAATACCAAAAATGCTGCCCAACATTATGTGACTTCTAGGATGAAGGCAATTCCTGTTACAAACCTAACATGGATGCATTTGTCCTTGAACCTTTATCCTTGGCATGATGCTAAGCAATCTTCCTTGGAAATTGGTTCCAGAGATGACCAAATATTGCATTATCAGCAATCATGAATATGAGATGCCCTGGCAACATCAAGATACACTGCTCTGCTTGTGTATCCCTGGTATACTTGGAAGACATAATTTGCAGGTGAACTTTCTATTTGAGCAGGACCTTAACAAAAAGTTAAAAGTGCTTTATTTTACTTCTCTCTCTCTCTCTCTCGATATATATATATATTAATAGGTAAGCATAAAAATTAAACATTAGTTATCTCAAAGGAAAGAAATCATATCACAGAACTTTCCGGCTACTTAAATGGTTTAAATATTTTAGTTGTGAGAAAAACTTGAAGCTGACAAATTAATAGATAATGCTGGAAGAAATTTTTCAACAACTTTGACTCATTGTAAGTATGTACCTCAAATTTAGGGCATTTTAGTTTATCTAAAAAATTGGAATATTAGTAGATGATTATGCAAAGACATTTACATATGATGTAGGCATAACATAAGTAATGCCAGGATTTGTAGAAATGGAAATATAGAATTGATGGACACAGAATCATCAAGCAATGAATATATATTGAAAATAAAATTTAGGGAATAATTTTGATTATATACTCTTAAAAAATTTACATTTTGAAAATTAATAATAATGTGTTCCCTATAATTTTAATGCACCTAAAGTTTAATTTCTATTGTGTCATTTGTACTAAATAACATTAGCTTTAAAAGAATAAGAAATGATGAATTAAATTCTCTATCATTGTTCATTATATAAATAGATTGTTTTGTTTTTCTGAAATTAAATCTAATTAGGAATATGGTGTTATGAGCATCATCTCTGGATTCAACCAATCTTGGTAGAATCACAGTACCAAAATTATTTAATGGTTGTAACTCTGGATAAGTTACTTAAATTTTCATGCCATTTTTCTCATCTAAAAATGTGTATAATAGTAAAAACTACTATATAATGCTTTAATATTAATAAATGTGTTAGTGTATGGAAGTTTAATAAAAGTGTCAAATCATTTTTATTATGCAATATATATGAAATTCCATTATGAAATATCCAAAGTTGATTTATACCAAACTTATATTTGGCAATCAAACTAAGAATTTTTCAGTAATATTTTCAAAAATATGCTTTATTATGAATTTTTAAACTGACTAAGCCAATTTTATTTTAAATGCCAGATTACTCCTATTAAAAAAAAAAACTGTTTTGAAGTCATTCATGCTAAGTACCACATTTAATTTCTCAATAGTTTCCAATAGTTGATTGCTTTGGGAAGTAGGAATTACACAAATGTTCCTTATTACATCCTTCTGGGATTGACAGAGTGTGAAGAGATCCCGCAATTCCTCTTTATATTATTTCTCCTGATATACCTGATTATCATGTTGGGGAATGCAGGTATGATATTGAGAATTCGCCTGGATCTCCATCTTCACATACCCATGTACTTTTTCCTTAGTCACCTGTCATTCCTTGACCTCAGTTACTCAACAGTGATCATACCTAACAACTTAGAGAACTTACTGACTTCCATTAAATTTATTTCATTCATGGGCTGCTTTGCCCAGATGGTTTTTTAAATCTTCTTGGTTGTCACTGAATTTTTATTTCTCTCTTCCGTGACCTTTGACCACTATGAAGCTATCTGCAATCCTCTTCACTACCAGGTGGACTATGCTACAGCCTTATCATTGTCCTATATGATTGGCTTTACTCAATCAATAGCTAATGTTCTTTAAATTAATTCCACTTCAGGAAAGCAAAAAGTCTTCTCTGCTTGTGCCTCTACTTGTGCCTCTTACCTCGTGGGAGTAACCATGTTTTATAGCACTATGTTTTTTACTTATTTAAAACCAAAGAATTCCTCCTCCTTGGAAAAGGAACAAGTGGTCTCTGTGTTTTATACTCTGGTGATCCCTATGCTGAATCCACCCGTTTACAGTCATAGAAACAAAGAGGTGAAAAATATTCCCATTAGAATCATGCACAAGAGAGAGGGCTCGAGGCAATTTTAATGATAGGGATGCTGAACAGTAGAAGCATTGTTACATTGTTTCTTTCTTTCCTATTTGGGTATTTATTGGTTAAAATTAAGTAGCATCCTTTAATTAGTTTGAAATTCTATTGCACCTTCCTCTATTTGACCACACATGACCTAGAACATTTCCAAAATATCTTTTTAACTTTACAAAGTAATTGAAAGCCATGAAATATGTGCTAAATCTTTAATTTAATTGTATGTGTGTTTAAGATAAACTCATGTGCAAAAACAACAACAAAAATGTAGTGTTACCTTTCAAATTGTATCATAGGAATCCCCATGCATACTCCAAATTCAGAGAATATTATTATGACAAGACTTTTCAGAAGTCATTTGCTACACGAAAAAGGTGTCAACGGGCTGCATTCCTTCTGGAGGCTCTATAGGAACCTGTTTCCTTGCCTT
>JAKSZT010053840.1:12047112-12058029 GCA_026826555.1 Tolypeutes matacus | reverse complement strand
ATGCATATAAAAAATATGCTTACACTATATTCTATCAGATATGAAATAGCATTATTTCTAAAAAATGTGCATGTCTTAATTAAAATGTGACAATTTAATTAAATGTTACTTAAGTGAAGAAAATTTTAGTAAGCATATTTTTCAACTATCACTGCTTATCAGGACTTCTTACTCTTACATTTCTAAAATTCTTTCCAGAGTTTGTTTTACTGGCAGTCAAAGTTAGTCACAGTCAAGCTCACCAGTAAGTGGAAAATCAGAGCATGCTCAGGCACAGACATATTGTGCTCTTCCTCTTGAACAAATCCTGAGACAATAGGAACAAAAACCACCATCTTCAGGGTGGAAGATAAGATTCAGTCCACTCACATATTTCAACCATATATACTTAATCCTTTAAACTACCAATCAGAATATGCCAATCTTAATCCTCATCTTTGTTCCCATCTCCTTTGGTTTCCATCCTATAAATCTCCATGAAGTTCTTGGATTGGGGAGACAGATTTGAGCTTGCCTCCTGTCTCCTTGCTAGTCAATTTGCAAAAAATTCTCTTTCTTTCCTCAAAATCCTGGTGATACAGCACTGGTTTCTGTGTGCATCAAGCAGCAAGCCTATTGCTGGGTAAATATTTGGTGACATAGATGTGACTGTTAGGTCTCAGGATTGACTGTCCAAGATTCTATGGACCCTGGAAGGGAGCATGGACTCTCCTAGCTGACTCTAAGTGGCACCTCCTTGACCACTTGCTCTAGCATGGTACACCATGCCCCTTTGCCCATTTTGAGGAAAGAAATGTCTCTGGCAGCAGAAGTCTCCTGGTTGGGTAACTTCACACGGACTCCTATTCTCTTCTGAATATATACCATAGAAATGTGGGTTTGAGTCCTGCCCTTTAAGGTAGTGTCTGCCTGGGAGTGCCAAGAGCAAAAGGCAATATAGGAGTATTTAGTCATAGAATATACTTATAAGGATCTGGAGTACTGGATGTTTAAAAAAAGTTCTCTGAGTTAGAAATTTCCCTGGTAATTAGTGTGGTTTAAAGTAGAGATTGTATTCTGGTGATGCGCATTAGAGACTCTGTCAGTTGACTTGAGTTTGGCAGTTAAATGCTACTTAAGTGACTTTCACTTTTTAATGAGAAGCCTCTGCTTCTGAAGAAAAAGTCTCCCATGCTAATGTAATGTGGTCAAGGACAGGCAAGACTGATGATGAATTGACTGTCACCCTCAAGACCATTTCTGTACAAGTAAGGACAGCTGGTCACAGGCTGACAATTAGAGCAGACTGCCCACCAGGTTAAAAAAGTGTCATGTGCAAACCACACTATAAAATCAAACAATAACCAAAACCCTGGAAACATCTTGTGGTGTGAGGTTTTGTGTTCTCCGAAAGAATCATCACCATGGGTTATTCCAATAGCATACTAGACAGCAGTCCATTGGGTTGTAGTTTACACAATTGGTCTATGTTCCACTGTGAGCCTATGAGAAGAAAATCAACGGTCTTCTTTTTTAATATAGCCTGGACCCAGTATAAATTGGAGTCAGAGGAACACTGGCCAAAGAATCAATCTTTAAATTATAATACTAGCCTGCAATTAAATATGATATGAAAAAGGGAAGAAAAATGGGATGAGATTCTGCATGCTCAGTCATTTCATGTCTTTATATTAAAATAAGAACTTACAGAAAATGTGTAATGTTATGGTTCAGAGGGAAGGGACTTAGGCAAAACAGGCTAAACTGAGTCACCAGACTCCTCAATTAAACCTAAATGGCCTGATTCAAAACCAGATGATGATCTACTCCTATTGTACTTAATGCCTCCTTCTGCTCCCCCTCCATATGCATACAGAGGAACCCACCAGTTCTCCAGTGATCATTAAGTCAGGCTTATACCCTTCATTGCCTGCTAGGAGATAAGGAATGATCTTCCCATCCCTTACCTGACAAGGTACTCAATTCCACCTGGGGAGTGCTCAATCCCAGGCAAGGTATATCCCACTCAGACAAGTCCCTGTAGGCTAGATGGGTAAGGCAACCCTAGAGGGACTGTATATGTATGTTCTCCCTTCTCCAATTCCAGTCTATATAATTGGAAAAAGAATATGCCTTCCTATTGAGATGACCCTAAAAAGATGGAGAATCTCTTTACTTCTATTTTTGCTACTAATAACCCTATCTGGGCAGGTATTCAGGCCCTCCTAAACACTCCTCACACCCGAGGAATGTAGGATGAATTTTGAAAAACATGAGGGGACAAATAGACTGCATGAATTTCAACCCAACTATCTGATTCAACTCATACATTAGTAGTATTAACTATCCCCAAAGTGGAGCTCAGATAGGACATAAATGAACTCAGAGACTGAAACAAATTATATGATTATAAAGCCCTCTGGAACATTCCTTACACCTGAGGAATATAGGATGATTTTTGAAAGGCCAAAATTCTGCATGATTTTCCACCCAGCAATCTAATTCATACATCAGCAGCAATAGCCATCTCAGGACTGGAGACAGAAGGAACCCAAATTAATTCAGAGACAAGGTAAATTATACCATTATAAAATATGCATAATAGTAGGGATGCAGAAGGTAGTCTTGAGGCCAGACAGATTTTTAAAAGTTCATAAAATACAGTAAGGGTTCAAAGAAAACACTTCCACTCTTTTTGAAAGAATGTTTGCGGCATATAGACAACATACTGACCTGGATCCAGGGCACCTGATAATACAAAAATAGTCTATATGATCTTCATCAAAGTGCTCCAGATATAAGGAAAAAAACTACAAAAATTGAAAGGGAGATTAGGAATGCCTATGTCTCCAATAATTGAAATTGTTTTCAGCATCTACAAAAATAGAGACCAGATCCAGGAAAAGCAAATAAGGTGCCAAGACACACTGCTAGTTGCAGCTATAAACTACAACCTGACAGGTATAAGGAAAACATCAAGGAATGAAAATAAATGATCAGATTTAAGACCCTTGGGTCCTCCTACCACTAACCAAAAAAAGCCACCCCCTTTAGGACCACAACAGTGTGCCTATTGCAAACATGAGGGGCACAGGAAATGGGAGTGTCTAAACCACCAAAAGCAGGGACAACCAAGAATTGCTCACAAGTCAGCCTATCAAATGCTCCACCTCATGGGGATTTCAAGGGACAGGATTGACAGAGCCCTACATGTGCTCCCAAAGGGATTTAAAAATGTCCCAACTTTATTTGGTGAAAGGCTAGCTATGGATTTAAGAGAGCTTCAACTTCAAGTAGGAATTTTATTACAATATGTAGACCATATCCTGATTGTCATTACAACCAAGCATATCAGAATTCTGTCTTAACTCTCAACTTCCTGGCAGACCAAACATGCAAGGCCTCAAAAAACAAACAAACAAACAAACAAAAAAAACCCACCAAATTTCAAAGCTTACTGTGAAATATCCAGGGTATGAGCTGTCTGAAGGAGAAAGTAATTTGTTGCCTGAAAGGAGCTAAATATATTAAGTAAAGTGGTTATACCAACCACTAAGAAAGAGGTTTGATGGTTTCTATGAATGCCTGAATTTTGTTATATTTGGATTCCAAATTTTGGCTTATAGCCAAAACTCTTTTCCCTTAAAGGAAAAGTTAATGAGCCCTTAAATTGGAATGCCAAATGTTAGCAGGCTTTTCATGCTATTAAATAAAACTTTTAACAAGCACCAGCACTTGGCTTCTCAGACATAAGGAAATTTTTGATCTGTTGGTGCACATGTGGCAGAGAATAAGACTGGGGGTATTAATACAAAATTTCAGCAGTACACCAAGGCCTGTTGCTACTAATAGGTGTTATTAATAGGTTGGTATGTGGGAATTCTGTATTCTATACATGACTTTTCTGAAAACCTGTGTGGCAGTTTGATATTATTGGTGAATTCTAAAAAGAAATATTGATTATATTTGTAAATTGGTCTGTTCCTCTGGGCATATTTTATTGGATTGGATTCAGAGGTTTCACCCTTACATGATCAAATTATGATTAAGGCTTTGATTGGGCCACATCAATAGGATATTGTGTCCCCATCCCCTTGGTGGGCGGGGACTCACAGAGAAAATTACAAGGTAGAGGAGTTAATTGGAGTTTTGAGCTGGAGTGCTGGGAAGTAAACACACAGGAGAACACAGAGGAATAGAGATGGCTCCACAGACATGACAGAGGCCCTTGGAAGAGAGATGAGCCATTTGGCTGATAGTTTACAGCTGCCATTGTGGAGACAGCAGGGATTTCTCACTTAGGATGAAGAAATCTTCAAAGACCATTTCCTCCTCCTTAACAACTTTAAAAAATCATTAATCTAAAAAGCCATAAGTTTTCTTGATCCCATCAGGATGATGATGTTGGAAATATCTAAGATATCAAATTCCAAGGAGAGAAAAGTACCTAAAAAAGGAGATAGGACAAATGAACTGTTTCACTTTGACAGAGAGTGAAAGAAGATGTGGCCAGTGTGCAAGCAGTTACGATTAATACAGATAAAGTTTAGAAAATTGTTAAAGCCAAGTGTGAGCCACAGTGCTAATTGGGCAAATTGGTGAGCACAGGGTTCACAGGACTGCATTCACTATCAATACCAACTCTGCAGGTTTATACAAAGTTATTGAGAAAGACCAGGGACAGCCTGGGAGACCTTCAGGAAAGGTCACTGCACAACCCACAAAATACCAAATATCATATACTTGCCATAGACACAAGTAAAATGTATCACAAAAACATCACAGAGAATAGGGAAATTGAATTGTATCTCTACTACTCAAAGATTAATTATCTATAGGACAATCATTTCAAAAAGAGAAGACAAAATTGTCAATATAAGGAATGAAAAAAGTAATAACACTATAGTGTTATTACTAAAAGGATAGTAATGTAATATCATTAAATTTTATAATTTAGATAAAAGGTACTATTTTTTAAAGATGATCACATGAGAAAAATAAGTAACCTGGACAGCTCATTACCTGTTCAAGAAATTGAATTTTTCCCTAAAAAAATAGTCCATATATAAATAAAAGGTAATTCTTTTCCCAATGTGAAACTCTCACATTTCCATCAGACTGGGTTTTAGACACCTAAGAGAAAACTCAGTACTTGCAGAATAATACAACCTATTGGGAAATGGTAGAGCAACAACATAGAAGAAACATGGGTCCCATGTGTATTTCATGAAAAAGAGCCACCCACAAAGCCTAGTCAGTAACATTCTGCACTGTTACATTCCAGGATAATACTTCTCCCACAGTTGAGTTACTCTGTTTCTGAATTGCTTTCTTTCTTTTTTTTTTTTTAATTAATTTATTTTTTATTGTGGATAAAAATCAAAATTTTCACAATACATACCAATATTTATAAAATGAAATATACATATATATGCATATATGTGCATTTGCTTACAAAAATGTTATATATATATATATATATATATATATTTTAAGAGGTGCTTAGATTCCTAAAATATTACACGGAACCCACCGGGATTCCCATGTTGCCCACCTCCCACACCTCCCACCACATCCCACACAAGCATCTCTCATAAGTGTGGCCCACCACCCTCAATGGACTTACGGTTAACAAGGGAGAGTAAGAGAAGAGCAGGCTTTGAGCCATCACCCATATGGACATAATAAGGCTGAATTGCTTTCTTACAGAAGACAACATATTCTTGACTAATACATGTTCTCGCCCCAGCCCAATCACCTGATATATTTTCCCTTTCCTTAAAAATTTCTGTCTTTCTCTAAATTGGACAATACATGTATTTTTGAGAATATTTAGCTGATATTACCAATGTAACACTGTCTTCTTTAAGCATCTTTATAGAATGCCTGCCAGCAATATATATCTTTCAGGTAGCCCTGTTATTTTTGTTAATTCTTTTTAATAAAGAAACAATGGATTATTTTTTCAATCTTAATTAAAGTAAAATATTTTAAAGGAAAACAGTCACACCATAGAGTGGTGATGAAGAATGTCAGCTCTAAAGTCAGACTGTCTGAGTTCAAATGTGAGCTTGTCCTTTAACCTGTTGACTGACCATGAATAAGTTATGAAAACATGATGTGCCCCATTTTCATCCTATGTAAAATTCAGCCATTCAAATTCATCTTTTGAGGCATTCTTCTATGTCCTCAGATACAGGATTAAACATAATTGGCAATAATGTTGGGCTTATAGAGCTTTCAATGTGGAGGAAAAAAGGGAGGAAACAAGTTATAAGCAAAATGTATGGAATATAAGATGGGATAACTGCAAATGCAACAAGGATGAGGGATGGCACAGATGTGATTTTAAATAGGGTTGTAAGGTATCATCTTATGAGGAAAAGAAATGAGAAAAAAATCATGCAGTTTTCTAGGCAAAGGGAAATTCAGGAAGAAGAAAACATGGAAAAGTTCCAAGCAGCATCAGGACTAATGAGTGTAAGGAAGCATGAGGTGGTCGGTGTGGTTGCTCCAAATTGAGAATGACAGATGAAATAATAAAGGATGAGTTAATAGAAGTAAGGAGGAGGGGCAAGATCTTGTTGATCATCTGGAAGCCCTTATAATGTTTTGATTTTTGCATTTACTGTGATGGGATGTCTTGCAAGTTTTGTGAAGCAATGTGACATGGTCCAACCTACTCTACATAGAGAAAATTAGAGGATTACTTAAAAAAAAATTTTTTTTTTTATTTTTAAAGAAACTTTAGATTACATAAATGTTACATTAAAAATGTAGGGGATTCCCATATACCTCATCCCCTACCCTTCCCACACTTCCCCATATTAACAACATCTTTCATTAGTGTAGTACATTTGTTACAATTGATGAATACATATTGAAGGATTGCACTACCCAAAGACAATTGAAATTATAGTTTACACTTTGCCTTGCACAATTTTATAAGTTTTGTATAATGGCCTGTATCTGTCATTGTAATGTCAAGCAGGACAATTCCAATGTACCAAAATGGCCCCATTTTGCGCCTATTCTTCTCATTCCCTCCCCTCAGAAATTCTGGTGGCCACTTACTATATATCAGTGATACAAGTTCTTCCATTGCTAGAATAATCATAAGTCTAGTTTAGAACATAGTTCATTCTCCCCTTATGTTTGTTCATTCCTCAATCTTGAGGATTTTGAGATGGTGATGCCCACCCTGCCTCCATTTGAGAGGGGGTTTAGATCTCACGGGACAGATACATGGAACAGTATTGTGTGCAGTTGCAGATATTCTCCACTTCCTGGGATGGGCATTGTTCATCATCCTCCTTTGGTTAGTTGTACAGGGTGAGTCCAATGAACAGAGGGGTCGGTGTTGCAATTCTGCTGAGATTCCAGCCTTGACCAGCATATGAACAGACTAAAGACTTAAGTCTCTGGGAAATATATTTAACAAATATAGTGCTAGTTAAAGGTTCAAATAAAATGTTCAGAAGAGCCATGAATAGGGAAATTATAAATGAGCCTAACTCTGTTCATATTAGGGAGCATATATTCCTCAGTAAGGCCCATTGACAGGGTGCTGAATTCCTGAGATGGTCTGCCCTGCTTATAGTGTCATGATGTGTCTAGAGCCCTCAGGAGCCCCACTGTTTGAAGCAGTATATACTGTGGCAGTCAATGAGATCCTGCTGAGATGTGCATAAGCATAACCTTTAGAATAACCTCCTGATTCACTTTGAAATCTCTTAGCCAGAAAAACTAATTTCTGTTTAATATTTCCTCCTTTTGGTCAAGGTCTTTTCCAGATTCATCACTATACAGAACTTGGTAATAATCCCTCAGTGCCAGGGCAGCCCATTACTAGGAGTCATATTCCATGCCAGGGTTAAGGTAGTGCATTTACATACTGAGATTATGAGAGAGGCTACATTTGAGCAACAAGGAAGCTTTCAGGAGGTAATTGTTAGGCAATATATAACATTAGGCTAAGTTTCAATTTCACAAAAAAAGGTCATAAGTACAATCATCAATGCCAAGATCCTGGTGTAATATTCTGTCTTCCTTTAATAGGTACTTTCTATGTTCTTGGGGAATTCTTGCCACTCTATTAGAAAATGTAGCAGGACTCCACAGGGTGAGAATTCAATATTCATTCAGTTATTATGTGGTGTTCTGTGAAGGATGAGGCAGAAACTCAGAATATTAACTAAAAGAGAACTTTATTTAGCTAAATGGAGAATACTTGTAAGAATTTAGGTCAAGCAATCACAGTAATTGAGTAATAACAATATAACAGAGAAATGGGTTAATTAGATAACATAGAGGAAATATGAAAACATATTTACAATCACTCACCAAACCGGGGGAAAACTCAACATCTGGTCTTTCACAAGGCTGGGAAGTCCCATTCAACAGCCAACCACCATAAAGAACACCTGGGTAAATCATACTAGCAACAGCTCCTCCCAGGTTACAATACAACACCAGGCCCTAGGTAAAATACAACACCAGGTTCTAGGTAAAATACAACACCAGGTTCTGGGTTCAATAAAACAACAAGCCCTGGGTAAAATGCAACACCAGGTGCTGGGAGCAATATAACACCAGGCAGAGCGTCCTCTCCTGGGTAAGACTTCCACTGGCAGTTTTGGGGCAGCCCCTTTAAAGGGATTCTGAATCTTAGAACTCTTGCCAATCTTGCAACTTGTGCATGGGAAAGCTTTGACATAGCTATCTGTGTGCCTGCAGGCATGGCCTTCAAGCTCTTACTCCCACCGAGCAGACCACAGTTAGCATTCCTTGGTGCCTATGGGAAGAAGACTTCAGACACCTGCACATTCTTTACTGTTGGTTCACAATTCTTAATCCATTCCTTACTTACATTTATATTTTTATAGCATGTGCATTTCCACCCACTGAGACAGTGCCCCATGAACACTTGAACATATTTATATGCCTTAGTGATATGCCCCAGGTACATCTCTCCCCACATATCCCCTCATCACTGACACCCTGCATCTCTTGAATTTCCTAAACAAGAAGGAAGATGAATTTCCATTAACTAAGCTTAAATTTTAGATAATTCAAGAACCCACCTGAGAGTTTTCTTGTGAAGATAAACTATGTTGATTATATACCTAAAGACCACTACTATTGTCAGACAATCAGTAGTGACTCAGTAAATGCAATCCATTTTACCTTTATTATATACCAACAATCATTTGCAAATAAAAACTAATGTCCAGGGAAGCAGCTGTGGCTCAATCAGTAGGGCTCCCGTTTACCATATGGGAGGCCCCGGGTTCGGTTCCTGGGGCCTCCTGGTGAAGGCAAGTCCGCCCGCACGGCGTGGTTAGCTGACTCAGCGAGCACAAGCAGCAAGGGGGGGATAAATTAATAAATAAATAAAATCTTAAAAAAAAAAAAACTAATGTCCACGTTTTGTCATGCTCTATTCCATTCTTATTTTATTTAACATTATTAGAAGACTTCAAGTTTTACAAATAACAGTTATACATATAACTTTGACATACCATCATGAGCAAAAGGATTTTGTCTTAATAAATACTTCATACCAAATCTTATGTTTTCACAATATGCACTGATATACATAGGGACCTGAAAATACCTTAGTATTTTCATATTTTCCAAAGCTTTTATCACATTATATAATAACATCATAAATGTTTTCCAAAATAATATTCAGTTAAAACTAAACAAATCCTGAACCTATCATTGTCTGAAAAATCAGAGAATCTGTTGACCAACATTGCCAACATCAAGGAACAGTATGCATTTTCTAAACTGTAGAAATATGCATAAATGAAAACAAAGCCAGCACTGCTCATAAAAATGACCAGAAATTTTAAAGCACTTATAAATAAAAGAAAAGACACAATGTATGTAAAAGATGAGAGTTAGTCCAAAATATATTATTAAAAAAACAAATGTTTATCAAAGAAATCTCTAATTGCAAACAAAATAAAGAAGACTGCAATAAATAGAGATTCTTTTTTTTTTTTTTTTAAATGCCATCAATTTATTTGACAGTCGGTAGCCTTGGCTTTAAACCACATCAGAGTTTATAGGTAGTTTATTTTTTTTTTTTTTTTTGCTTACAAAAATGTTGTTTATATATATATATACATATATTTTAAGAGGTGCTTAGATTAAACAAAATATTACACGGAACCCACTGGGATTCCCATGTTGCCCACCTCCCACCACATCGCACACAAACATCTCCCACAGTGTGGCCCACCACACTCAATGAACTTACACATCCTGGAGCCTTGCCACCAACCATAGACCACAGTTCACACTGTAGACCACACTCTCTCCCACTCAGTTCTAAATTTAAAATTTAAATTTAAAATGGCCTACATCCGTTGCCACAACAGTACTCAGGACAACCTCCAACTCCCAAAGAAGCCACTGTATTTCAACTGCTCATCCCCTCCCTACCCCAAAAGTGTCAAGTGGCCATTGGCTCCACCTCATTGTTATAATTTCTCGCATTGCTAGAATCACCATATGTGAACAAGAGAATACCATCAAGTCCACTCTAGTCCATAGTTCTTCCCCCAATCCTGAGGGGACGGGGATGGTGATGTCCACTCCAACTCCAAGTGAGAGAGGGCTTATATCCCATAGATATGGTGGGTGGGGTGATCCTGCCTGCAGATGCAGGCCCTCTCCATTCCCTGGGATGGCCATTTCCCATCGTTGTCTCCTCACCAGGTGACTTGGATGAGTCCATTGAGCTGTAGGGTAGGAGTTGCAGCTCCACCTAGATTTCATGCACACCTGGCACATAGGTAGGCGGGAGGCTCCAGTCTCTGGAAGTATATCTAAAAACTCCAGCATCGCATATAGGTTTGAATAGAAGGGACTGGTGAACCATGTGCAGGGAGGACTTATTTGAGTCTAATTCTGTCACTCTCAGGAGCA
>JAKSZT010053840.1:11995371-12042112 GCA_026826555.1 Tolypeutes matacus | reverse complement strand
AAGGCAAGGAAACAGGTTCCTATAGAGCCTCCAGAAGGAATGCAGCCTGCTGACACCTTTTTCATATATCAAGCCTATTTTTGATTTATGTCTTCTAGATAATTTTTAGTTGTTTTTAAGCCACTGAATTTGTGGTAATTTGTTTCAACAGCAATAAGAGACTAATACCTGAGACAGATAATTTGTTTTTGAAAATTCATATCTAAGCCTAATTAAAAGGAAAAAAATGCTACTGTTTTCAACCTTGACCTTAATTCACTTAACAAATCATGTTGGATTGGTAATATGTTAGGTTGACTTTAACCTTCCTCCTCCAATTCTGTTCATCTCACCAGATTCATAGAGAATTGTTTTTTATTGGGAAGTATACTTCTCTAGTTGTTCATATATTGACTGGTGAAGCCAAATGTGCTCCTAATAAATTAAAGTCAAACAATCAAAAAAAATTTCAATAACATAAAAAGTTTGAAAACTAATGTAATCAAATTAATGCCAATTTTGTATCTTGAGAGCATAAATATCCATGGTATATTTTGACTTTTCTGCTTTCAGCTCTCCTTGTATTCATCACCAATGCTAGAAATTCATTCACTGACCTGAAACACACTTCTAGGTTTTTGCTCATTGCCAACTTACCTGCCAATGTCATAAGTGTAGCTTATTACTAGACTTTGTCTTAATTTTGCATGTCATGCCTACTCTCCCTCAATCCATCCAATGGTAGAAGCATTTTACAAATGCTTAGACCTTTCACATTACTTTCCGCTCCTTAAGAAATGGTGTCACCTGCAAGATGATTACTTTGTAATTGTTATATTTCCCTAATTCATTTTCACCTCAGAGAGCCCACTAAATAAAAATGCCAAAAAATGTGTATTTGATTTTATGGTTTTATAACAAAGACAATTCTAGACAACAGTATCTAGCATAAGAATATCATATGAGAAAAACTTAAGTGCTTACCATATTTAGATGAATATGAAAATAAACATTTGCTTTGTGTATATGACTGAATAAAATGAATGAAAAGTAGAATCCTTTTTCTTTTTTTTAGAACATTATGCCATATTTCTTATTCCATGTGTTTTCAGCACTTTTATGTTTAGTTATATTTTCCCATTTAATTTTTTTTTTGTGATATAAATTGACTTTAAGGTGAAGATAAAAATGGGCCAAAAAAGTTTGGGAAATTGATGGAAAATGGTGTAATAAAAGGAAAAATAATAACAAAATGGAAGTGGATGTGGAACCTGTGGGTGCCTGCCTACCACACGGAGGTCCTGGGTTCAGTTCCTGGTGCCTCCTGGACAGCATGAGCAAGACAACAGGCTGATGTGACAGGATGGCATGGCAAGCTGATGCAACAAAATTATGCAAAGAAGAGGCACAATGAGAAAACACAATGAGAGACACAACAAGCAAGGAGCAGATGTGGCTCAAGTGATTGGGTACCTCCCTCCCACATGGGAGGTCTTAGGTTTGGTTCCTGGTTCCTCCTCAAAAGAAGATGAGCAGACACAGAGAGCACACTACAAACAGACACAGAGAGCAGACAGTGAGTGGAAATAATGAGGGGGGAAGAAATAAATAAATAAAATAAATCTTTAAAATAATAAATGCTAGTAATTCAACATTTAAAATGCAAGGCTTAAAAAAAAATAAATCTTTAAACATTGAATAAAAGATGGATATGGCAAAGAGGACAGTCTGATTCTAAAATACCTCCCAAGAAATGATTCTTGCATACTTCCACCAACATCAGGCTATCTTTTCATTCTTTTAGAAATTATACCCTTTATTAACTGGTGTTTATTTACACATATTAATGTTATAATATTTGCTTGCTTTAATTGTACAACTGATACATTTTTATACTGGAATAATTAGCTGGGTATTTTGAGTTAAAATGAAAGGCATTAAGATTTATCCCATTAAAATTAAATTAAAGAGAGACAACCAGCAAGGTGGCAGCAGAGTAAAGAGCTTCTAGAATCAGATCCTGCTACAGAGCAGTTGATAATCACCCAGAGCTATCTAGAGAACTTGTCTGGGGGCTCCAGGAGACCAGAAGTGCATCTTGCGACATCCTTGAAAGAATGGAAGGAGGAGACTGCCCATCTGCAGAGAAGATTGGTAAGTAGAGCATTCCACGCCACAGACCCTGGTGCCCATCCTCCACTGGAGGCACAAGCCACTTTAGGAGCTGTTCTGTGGCTGAAATTGAAAGCTGCACTTCCGAAAATGGGGGAGGAAGGGATGGTTGGGCACCAACTTCAGCTGCTGATTAGGAAATTTCGTGGGCTAAAGTATAATCCTAAGAACAGCTAAAGTTTGAACATGTCCAAGTCAGAAAGAGGCCTGTGGCTGCCATTTTAACTCCGCGCCTGACACGAGGGGAAGCGGGGCTGATTGAAAATCACAGTGTTGGTAGGGATCAGCTTCATTCCATCTAGATCAGATTACCACTCTAGCCTAAGTCCCAGGCCCACCTACAACAGGGAGGAAGCTGGAGGGAGCTGTGCCAGCCTCTCTGGGAAATTACAGTCCATGCTGCGGAGGCCGGAGGTCCTCCTACTTTGATTGCACAAGCCACCCCAGGAGCTGTTCTGTGGCAGGAATTGGAAGCTCCATTTCCCAAAAACAGGGGTAGAAGAGACAGTTGGCCACCGATTTGAGCTACTGATTAGTAAATTCGGCTGACAAAAGTATAACCCTAAGAACAGCTAAAGTTTGAGCCTTTTCAAGTCAGAAGGAGGCTGGTAATTGCCATTATGACTCCACCCCCAGCAAGAGGGGAAGCCAGGCTGACTGAAAATCACAGTGATGGTAGAGACTGGTTTCTTTCACCCAGATTGGCCTGCAGCCCTAGCCTAGGCTTCAGCCCTACCTCTAGCAGAGAGGAAGCTGAAGGGCCCTGCACCAGCCTAGTCAGGTAACTGCATGTTCATTTAATTTGGCACAGACTGAATAATTGGAAGCCTACCGGGGTAACTGTGGTCATCTTGGAC
Organism: Tolypeutes matacus; assembly: GCA_026826555.1. NCBI lineage: Eukaryota > Metazoa > Chordata > Mammalia > Cingulata > Chlamyphoridae > Tolypeutes > Tolypeutes matacus. The sequence continues at coordinate 12,039,104 of JAKSZT010053840.1, read as the reverse complement.
CTATACTGCATAGATTGCTGCCCACACCTGCAGATCCATCACTGCCCCAGGTAGAGGAGAAAGGGGTGTGAAGCTTCATCAGTCTCTCTGGGCAACTAGAGTCTAAGCCTGCATGAGTTAGATTATTCCACACAGCCATGGCTCTGTCCCTACTCCTGGAAAAGGAGAAAGTTGGGAGAAGCTTCATTGGTCCTTGGAGCAATGAGGGTAGCTTGAGACTCCACGGCTTATAGCACAAACTACATCCTTGGCTCCTACTACACAACCAGCAAGGGAGAAAAGGCAGGAAGCCGTAAACTAAAGAGAAAAACTGTACCCAGAATAAATACTCTAGTAAGCCAGATGCCAAGGCACCAACAAAATATTACAATCCACACCAAGAAACAAGAAGATATGGCCCAGTTAAAGGAAAAATATAAGCCTTCAGATGACATAAATGAGTTGAGACAACTAATCATAGATGTTCAAACAAATCTCCTTAATAAATTCAGTGAGATGGTTAAAGAAATTAAGGATATTAAAAAGACATCCCTGTAATTTTTGTGTAACATTTATGTAATCTAAGCATCTTTTAAAATAATAATAAAAAAAACTATATTCTAAAATGCAGTAGGGAAATGTTCAAGCTCAGTATAAGAAGTCGTGTATTTCAGCCATTTTCTAAATTTAATTATAGGTCTGTGTTTTCATTGGAAAATAAAGAAAAAAAAAGACATTGGATGAGCACAAAGAATAATTTGAAAGCATACATAGAAAAATAGCAGATCTTATGGGAATGAAAGGTGCCATAAATGAAATTTAAGATACATTGGATTCATATTATAGCAGATTTGAAGAAGCAGAAGAAAGGATTGGTGAGCTTGAAGAAATGGCCTCTGAAAGTGAACATACAAAAGAACAGATGAAGAAAAGATTGGAAAAACTTGAACAAGGTGTCAGAGGAAAAAAGGGCAGCAAAAGTCAGGCAAACTTATGTGTCATGGGTGTCCCAGAAGAAGAAGAGAAGGGAAAAGGGGCAGAAGGAATATTTGAAGAAATAATGGTAGAAAATTTTGCAACCTTATTGAAGGATATAGACATTCATGTCCAAGAAGCATGATGTACTCCCATCTGAAAAAATCCTAATTGACCAACTCCAAGACACATACTAATCAGAATTTCAAATGCCAAAGTCAAAGAGAGAATTCTGAGAGCAGCAAGAGAAAAGCAATGCATAATGTATAAGAGATACCCAATAAGACTAAGTGCTGATTTCTCACCAGAAACCATGGAGGAGAGAAGACAGTGATATGATATATTTAAGATACTGCAAGAGAAAAACTTCAAGCCAAGAATATTATACCTGGCAATATTGTCTTTCAAAAATGAGGGCAAGTTTAGAATATTCACAGATAAACAGAAACTGAGACAGTTTGTAACCAAGAGACCTGCTTTGCAGGAAATACTAAAGGGAGTGCTGCAGCCTGAAAAGAAAAGACAGGAGAGAGAAGCCTGGAAGAGAGTCTAGAAATGAAGATTATATCAATAAAAGTAACTAAAAGTGTCAAAAGAGTGGTGAAAATAAAATATTACAGGTAAAATCCAAATATCCAGGAATAAACTTAACCAATGATGTGAAGCACTTGTGTTCAGAAAATTGCAACTCATTTTTAAAAGAAATCAACAAAAGACCTAAATAATTGGAAGAACATTCCATGCTCATGGATTGAAAGAGTAAATATTAAGATGTCAACTCTATTCAAATTGATATACAGATTCAATGCAATCCCAATAAAAATCCAACCAGCATTTTTTAAATAAATGGAAAACATGGTTATCAAATTTATTTGGAAGGGTCAGGGGTCCTGAATAGCCAGAAACATCTTAAAAAGGAAAAGCGAAGTTGGAAGACTCTCATTTCCAGACTTTAAGTTGTATTACCTAGCTACAGTGGTAAAACCAGCATGGTACTGGCATAAAGCCAGACACATAGACCAATGGAACCAAATTGATGGTTAAAAAACAGACCCTCACATCTATGGTCAAGTGATTTTTGACTAGCCTGTCAAACCCACCCAGCTCAGGCAGAGCAGTCCATTCAACAAATGGTGCTGAGAAAATTGGATAGCCGTAGCAAAAGAAGGAAAGAAGACCCCTATCTCACACCCTATACAAAAATTAACTCAAAATGAATCAAAAACCTAAATGTAAAAGCAAGATACATAAAGCTTCTAAAAGAAAATATAGGAAAATATCTTCAAGATGGTGGTAGGTGGTGGATTCTTAAAGGAGATAAGAGGAGGATTGAGATGGACTTCTGGATATTTAATGTATGTAGAAGTTTAAATTAACTTTACTGTAGAAGTGTGGAAATGTACAGAGTTAATGGTAAACCATTGTAGTAACAGCTGGTTTATAAATGGGGATGTGGCTGAAAAGGGCAGTCTAGGGATGTAAATGCCAACTGACAGAAAGCTAGAGAATAATCTAGGGACTGAATAACACAGTAAACCCAGAGGTGGATGAGAGTGGTTGATGGTACAGATGCAAGAGTGTCTTTTGTGAGCTAGAACAGATGTACATCGGTATTGCAGGATGGTGGGAGTGTGGAGAAGCATGGGAAAAATACAACTGGAGTGACCTATGGAGTGTGGTTAACAGTAATAATGTAATATTCTTGCATCTATGACAAAGATGTACTGTCTTGATAATGGGGGAGTATGGAGAAAGTATGACAAGTGTAAGCTGTGGAACTGGTAATAATCGGATGATATTATCTCATAATCTGTAACAAATGTTCCACCATGGTGTGGTGTGTTGATAGAGGGGTGTTGTTTGGGAATTCTGCACATGTGCATGAATGTTTTGTAAGTTTACAACTTCTGTCATAAAAATATAGTTAAAAATAATAATAGGGTGGGTTGGGGGAAAATACACCAAATGTAAGATAAGGACTATAATTAGTAGTAAGGTTTTGACAATATTCTTTCATAATTTGTAACAAATGTCTCAAGACAATTCAAGGCATTAGTGGAGAGTTGATGTATGGGACCCCTATATGATGTTATGAATGTTTGCTTCGTAAGTTCACAACTTTTACTATACACCTATTGTTTACGTATGTTCATGTATAAATGGTATAAAAATAATAATAATAGATTGGGTTGGGGAAAATACTTTGGTTAGTAGTAATATTTTGAGGATGCTCTTTAATCTTTAGTTAAAAATGTTTCATAACAATACAAGGTATTGGTGGTAGGGTGAAGTATGAGAGCCCTGTATGATGTTATGTATGTTTGTTTTGTAAGTTCACAACTATTACTATACACTTATTGTTTATGTATATTCATGTATGAGTGATATACTTCAATAAATTTTTTAAAAATTTAAAAATTAAATTAAAGAAAATGTAACCATTTATTACCTTTAATTTAATAGCAGGCTTTTCTCTAGATTTTTTAAGCCCTTAAATAAAGATTGCTATAGTTATAAACTTATATTTGTTGAAATAGTGGCATGGGTTATTGGAATTTCTTCAATGCATCCTTCACATCATTTTCTTTAGGCTATAAATTAGAGGACTCAACATTTATATCACTATAATATCATTATATAATATAATATAAAATACCATTTTAATAGTGTCTAATGAGGTTTTTGTCCTTGGTTGCAAACACATAGAGAAAGAGTATCATAAAATAGAACACAGTGGTAGCAGTCATGTGATAAGCACAGGTAGAAAAGGATTTATGTCTTCCTTCTGAGGAACATATCCTCAAAATGGTGGGGACAACATGGAAGTAGGATATCAGAACATTGATGCAGGAAAAGAACAAATTAGTCCTAAAACAATAAAGATTACTGCTTCTGGATTGTAGGTAACAGAAAAAGTTAATCTAACAGAGAGGACATTATCACATTACAAATGATTGATTACATTTGAAGAGCAACATGACACAGAGAACACACAAGAGGATACAGTCATTGCCATGGTCAGTGATTAGACTCTACAGGTATTTGAGGAATACTAGCAGAGGGTAGATCTGCCAGGACACCACCACCATGTGGAGCAGGGGGTTTGTATTTGTCAGGGAAACAGAACTGACAAGATATAACTCTAAATAGTATGAGATTTAATAAAATTCTTTCATGCAACTGTGGGGATGCACAAGTCCAAAATCCACAGGGCAGGCTGCAAACCAGGGTCTCTGATGAAGGGCCTTGATGAATTCCCAGGAGATGATGGCTGTCTTGAAGTGGAGCTGGAATTCTCTCTCTGAATGCTGAAATCACTTCCCCTTTTAAGGTTTTCAACTGATTGGATAAAACATCACTTTCTGCTGACAGCAATCTCTTTGGTTGATTGTAGATGTAATCAGCCATCTATACAATCAGTTCACTGAGGATTAAAGTCCATTAAATGTCCTTGTATTACAATTAGCCCAATGCTTGCTTGCATAAACAACTAGGCACCATTACCAGGTGAGTTCACACATTAACCTAACCATCATAGGGTTGCTGATTGCCACATAGCAGTCATAAGCCATTATAGCTAGAAAGAAAACTAAGAATCTACCCAGTTGGTCTGTACAATCATAAGTTGGAGGTGGTTTTCTTCTTAACCAAGGGGTTGGCCAGCATTTTAGGGGCAATAATCATAAAATATCCAAACTGATGATAGCCAAATATCTGGGGGTGGGGGAAGCTCATGGGGGTTTGCAGTGGATAGCCCTTTAAGGGTGATATGTCCCACATTCCCAGCCCTCGTCAAACCATAGATCACCAGTAAAATATGAGAATGATTAGTCACCATAGAAAACATTGTTAAGGAAAGAAAAAAATGAAAGGGACAGATATGAAGAAAAATCAATTGAAATGAGAAAGAAGTTTTTAAAAATTGAGAAATACTAACAACTAAAATACTAATCAATAATTTTCAAAATGGTAACAAGTTCTCATACAGATATAAAATAAATACATGGCAAATTGTATTTTCTATTTCTTTAATAGGAGACTCAGTAAGATGATAATTGATTCAAAAGGCTTTTAAGTATTTTAAAAGGGACAACAAAGTAAGGTTTTGTTACCTTGTAAGTGTTTATTGAAGATAATATGCATATATGTTTAGGTACATACATCATAAGTGTAAATGAATTTTAAATACTCCTTTAAACAGGAAGAAGAAGTGAATTCAAGTCTTTGAGAGATATTCACTCTTATCCTGTAAATTTAATATTATGAATCTAATATTATGATACTAAGAGGCACTTTAAGGGATCTCCTATATTTCAAGCATGCTCTTCCTTACCTTCATTAGCAGTCCAATTTCCCCTTGTACTGTACCCCTGGCAGTACAGTAACCCCTTTATGCTTATTGATTCAGAGTCATGGGAGACAAAAAATGGCCAGCTGGCAGTCTGATGTTCCAGTTCAATGGAATCATTGAGGACACCACTAGACCAGCAAAGCATAAGGTCAAAGAGACAAGAAGCAAAACTATTGCTAGTAACTATTACTATTAGTAATAGTGATTAGTGCCACTTCCATTTTGGCCCTCTTGTCCTGAGCCCATGAATCCTGACTATGGGAGGAACAGTACCAGACAGGGCACTCTGATATAGAGCATATACAGCACACTGAAAATTTATTCATCCAGGCAGACAAGGTATTGCTGTCCTGTTAAATTGTTATTTAGTCTTCAATAGTCTGTTCCATGATTCTATCAATCTATCTGTTTTAGGATGATGGGTTACATGGTAAGGTCAAGAAATCCCATGAGCATGGACACACTGCCACACTTCATATGTTACAAAGTGAATTCTTTGAGCAAAACAATGTCTTTGGAATAACATGAATGTGGTTATTGCATTCTATAGGCACATAGATAGTAATTTTGTAGAAACATTGTGTGAAGAGAAGTCAAATCAGTATCCTGACTAGGTGAGTCTTTTCCAGTATGAACAAAATGCTGCCCCTCCATGATGAAAGTGGTGCAATGTAGTTCACCTGCCACCAGGTAGCAGGATGATCCCCTTGGTGAATGGTGATGTATCAGGAATGAGTGTTGGTCTCTGCTGCTGGCAGATGGGACTAGAGCAGTGACTTTGCCCAGATCAACCTTGATGAGTAGAAATAGATATAGCTGAGCCCATACATAACTTTTATCCCTGCCACCATGGCCATTTTGTTGCTGAGCCCTTTGGACAGTGACAGGAATGGCTGTGAGAAAAGGCTGACTGGTATTCACAGAACAGGTCATCTTGTTTTCTTGATTATAGAATCCTCCTCTGCTAAAGACACTGTCCCTTGAGCATTTATATGGGTGGCAAATATTTTCATTATTTTCATCAATTCAGAAAGTTCTATCCACACAACTCTCCCAAAGACTAATTAGTCTCCGTCTCAGGTTTCCAATCATGTGCCTTACAAACACTGACCACCCAGCTAAACTCCCGGCCATCCTGGAACTTCAAGGATGGTCCTGGATGGAGCTGTAGTGCTGCAATTGTCCACCCTTAGGTGGTGTCTGCATATTGTGTGAATCCCTCTGTAAACAAGGCCCAAGTTTTCACCTCCTGTGATGAAATCCCTAAGTAGCCTTAGCTGTGACCTGGAAGAGAGAAGGTAAAGTGGAAAAATGGAATCCATGGGCATTTGAGACACTTTATGCAACTTATTTCTGCCTTCAGGGCCTGTTAGAGCCTGATTCCATATAAACCACTACCATTTGATGATGGAGTCCTACAGTTCATGACCAAACTAATGACATTGGGTCAAACATTTCATGATAGGTAACTCAGTTCTCATGGCAATTAGGTGGGCCAGGGGTAAGCATTCAGTCTCTACTAAGACCCAGTAATAGGCTAAAAGCTTTTTCTCAAAAGCAGAATAATTATCTTCAAAGGATTGCAAGCTTTGCTACAAAACCCCACATTTCTGCTCTGTGATTCTCATTTAGAGCCCTGACAAAGGCTCCAAACAGCATCTTTATTTGGCACTGACTCTTCTAGAACACTGGATATGCTGGATCAGTATTTCCCAATTGACAAAGCAACTATCCTAGCAGTCTGGACCTGTTGCTGAGACTGCTCTTCTTGCCCCCCTCAAAACTAGCAGCTTTTTTGGTTACACAATAAGTGGTCAGACTAACATACCCAAGTGAGAAATATGTTGGCTCCAAAATTCCTTGAGGTCAACTAAGCATTCTGCCTCTTTTATGCTTTTAGGACTGGCCATTTCAACAGATTAACATTCACTTGAAAAGGGATATCTTGACATTGCCCATCCAGTAAGTTAGAATTTCTTGGTGTGGGAACCAGGCATCCATGTACTTTTTCAAATTTTTTCTAAGCGTTTCTTACTTATATAGCTAAATATTAATCTATAGATTAGTATATGAGATGCCCAAGACAAGGAAGGACGACATAAAACTTAAAACATGTTACCTTTAACTCTACCAGACCTCTAATATTCAATATTCTATCACATAGAATATTATTGCTATCTCTCTACTTACCCAACTCTCCTATTAATACTTCTAATCCATATATTTCTTCTCTCTGTGAGATTCTCAATGAGTATGAAATATCTTTTCTGCCACTTTGGATTATAGTACTTTAAAATTTAAATAAGAATCATAATAATTTTATTAAACAATTATAAATTATGTCATAGGTTGTGCTTTCACATTATTTTATTACATACATATGTATCAAATTCTTAAGGATTTATGGAGGTTATTTTCCCAAATAACAGGGAAACTGGATTTCATGTAATTTAAGTTAATAACCTAATGTCAAGTAACTAATACATATCAGAAGTAGGACTATGTATAGAAAATAATCATTAAGTTACTTTTCCTAATCTATGCCATATGGTTTTTCCACTGAAGGATATATATTTTTTTAATTATGAGCCAAACTGCCTTCAGTAGTCATTTTTTTCATGTAGTTTGTTGTTAAAGATTTTCAGTTGTATGTTACAGGGAAAAATCCCAACTTGTTGAATTTCTGTTGCAGAAGAAAATTATTGTTTTCTCTTTGAGCATCCTTTGTGGAGTCTAAGAAGAGACATAAAAACTAGCATAATTATCTAGATGCATCATTTTAACAGTGTAATATAATTGTATGACCAGTTCAATTCCAGATGTAAGAAGAAAATTTTTCATCACTTACACCATATTTTAAACCTATAACCTTGCAGCTCAAATTAGAGTTTGTGCTTTAATATTTAATTTTGAGATGGGGTGTTCTAGTTTACTCAGAGTTATATTTAAATTGAACCATACAACTTCTGTGGAATATTGCTAGGAAAATAAGAATGTCTCTCTACATAAATAGGTCAATAAAGCTGCATATCAGATATCTGCCTTAATTTTCTTGATGGAAGATAATAGAAGAGGAGAAGTAGAAAGAAGGGGCCATATTTAGATTAGAGGGAATTATTAAAGAGAGAGAAAATTAGTTCTCAGCCATTTATTTGGTGTATGTCCTTTAGGAATCGTAATTTTCTTTTGTGAAAGAGGATTTTAAATGAATATTATATAAATTTACTATTTAGATAATTGATCTAGAAGTCATTTTATTTTACATTATTTTACAATTTCATTTTCTTTTAAGCTTTTTGGCTTTATAAAAATAATTCAATAGCAGAGGATATAGTTTGTACTGTTTCTAGGTGATAATGATTCCAGAATTTTGAATACCACAATGGAATTGTATAGATGGTTTAGTGGCTTATCATGGGGAATCAGACAAATCTGAACTTTAATCGTGGCTCTGTTAACTAACTGTGTGACTTTGGTCAAATTATTTATCTTGCTTCATTTTCTCATGTTTAAAGGGACACTGAATTATTTAGCTTGCAGATTGCAATGTAGATTATATAAATTTATGTACATAAAATTTCTAATACGAGCATCCACATAATAATCTGTGGTTACTGCTATCATAGAACGTTTTTTTTTTTTTTTTTTTTTTTTCATTTAATGTTTGTAAAACTGTTCTCATGGATCTATGGTGCTTTATGATTTCAGTCTATATAAGAGTTGAGGAAATGGTTTTGAGTCTTTCAGACCGATCATTTTTTAAAAATTCAAAATGTATGTTTTTCTAGCATCTGTCTCCTCTTAAAGAGAAATTAACTATACATACACATAACCAGTTAAATAATCGTGACATATAAGCTTACAGGAAAACCTCTTTGCAGACCAGTCTGGATGAATGAATGGTACATTCTGTACCATATCTCCATTTCCTTACATTGATGTAGAGAATTTCTGTGAAGGGATAAGATTTGTTTAAAAAATGCCTTCATTTGTAAACCAACTTATTGTTCTTCAGAGAAGATAAGTGAACAAGAATAGTCAGAAAATTATATTGTCACAGATGTCAGGAGAATTTAAGTAAAACACATTCTTATTTCATTCACATGTCCATAATCAAAATATGGTATTTTGACATACCATAAAATGACATAGATGCATCATTTTGGTCACTTAAGACATAGAATATTGGCATTTCCTGGATTTATTTTTTATGGGATGATATTTAATATATATTTACTGTGATATAACAAACACACACAAACACACACACACATTTATATCTTAAAGAAATACTTAGCTTCTGGTTTAGAACCCATTCATTTATCAATATTTTATTAAAATTAATTGATTTCATGAATTTCTACTGATTTATTTTAGATACATAAAATGTAGATGTGATATTTAAATTTTATGCATCTTTTACATAATATCAAAAATTTAATTTAATATAAATATTTAAATGCATCTAAGAAATAAACACTTTGCCATGACACCACGTTCATGACTTTGAATAAGACATGCCTTAAAATTTAGTTTGTTATAGATTTTTATATATGATGGAAAGATGAAGTTACTTTTCCTAACTTACACTGTGTGGGAGCCCAAAGCTCAGGCTCTCCCTCCATAAATGAAACAAAGTCCATAGCATGTAACCACCTGTGTGATCCAAATGTAAGTTAAAAATTAACGACTCTCCCCAAAGGAAAAATATAGTACAAATGTTATCACAGACTGTAATTTTCTCCAAGCTGTATAATTTCTTCCTACAATAACATCACCAGATTCCATTTGTGTATTTCATGTGACTCTAGAAGAAACTCTGTTATGAAATGTTTTGTTTGTTTTGTTTTGTTTTGTTTTTTTGATTCCTTTATATTGCCCCTCATTTTCCTGCCTCTTTGCAAGCACTGCTTTAATTCTCTGAACTTCCACCTTCAGACACCTCTTCTGTTTGAAAGTCCTAATAAAGCTCACAGTGTTGAGTGTGTTCTTTGGTCTTGTAGCTGCCCCAACCAAGCCTTCTAGTTGGAACACACTGTCAATATGTGCTAAATCATACATTTTAATAGAGGGTTATAAAGAATCTCAGTTCTCCACAATTGTCTTTTCTCAGCTATGGCAGTGAAGTGATGTTAGAGTTGTAATCTTGCTAAAATTTCTCCAGTAGGTGATAGTCAAGATATGTAATGGATTCCTTAAGTAGACTAACTAGTGATACATTTTTCAAAATTTACTTGCATAATTTTAATTCCTTTAACCATGCTTCTTCCTATCTTCTTAATTGCTGTTTTGTCCCTATCACTCTTCAGCAAATATTTTTGTATGTAATCCAAGGATTATTCTAAGAGTTGGAGAAATACAGGGAGAGAAAGTTTGTGGTAGAGAAAAATGGAATGAAGAAATTGTTTTAAGAAATGTATTTTCTGTGATCCCAAAATGTATTAATATAAAAATTATATTATTTATTGATAACATAGCCACTGAAATTAAATCATAAATTTTTATAAGATTTCTTGTGTTTTCATGAAACAACATAAGTTGTCTGAATTTATACAGAAATTAGAATTTAGCTTAATTATATATTTTTACTCTGGAATTCTCTGAGGCTAATGAGCATTTTTTTTTCTAATCTATTTATGAAGCTGTTTAATGTATGTATTAGATATCATTTCACCTAGATCTGAGAGAGCCTTTCTGGGAAAATAAAGACATATTGCTTTGTTATTAGTCCAGTAATTTTAAGATCATTTGCACATTCTCTTTTTGACATAAGAACATCTCAATATGACAAAACTTTAGTGCAGTTCATTTTAATGGGAAAAAAATCATTTGTAGATGAATAAATGCAGCCTGGCCCAATGCATGAAAACTGCTTTACTCCTTTAAACCATGGAAAATACATGGGCCAATGTACTTGGCCGTGAAACATTGAAAAAAAATGAAAGTTACCATGCAGAAAGCTTGCTCCTAAATATGGATGCTGGATTCAAGTGTGTTCAATCAGGAAGGCTTGTTGTTCATATATAGTTGTCTCTTTAGCATTTTTTTGCCATGAATTTTTTTTTCTTCACACTCCACTGAATAAGAATCAGTCTGATGGAATAGGGAAGAATATTAGGAATCAAATGCAAATTGTGGTGAATTTCATGATTTAATTCTTTCAGTAATAGATTTTATGAACCATTTTAATAATGATCATTGGGTGATATTTATTTCATCATAATTTTGGAGAAAACATAATCAATGACAATATATTATTGAAATGGTTGTGGGTTTTTTTGGCAAAAGTATGTCTCAAAAATCCATCCAAATACTTTACAAGGGTAATGAGCATATGAAGAGAGAAAGACTATGTATTGTCATAATTTAAAATTTGAACAAAAATAATAATGGTACAAAAAGCTGCAAAGTCAAAATGGGCAGTTTATTGATAAAAATTTCAAGAAATTTAGATTGCATAATTTTAATACCTGTTTCTTCCTTATATTTAATACAATCTTGTGATGTGAAAATGTTTCCTCATATTTCACAATTACAACAATTAATGAAAGGCACTATATATATATAGTAAAAAATATAAGACTAATAATCAGATATGCGTTTCCTGCTATAACATTTTTGGATTTAAAAATCCTAATATTCAATTGTTCTTGTAAAATTTAAGATAATGTCATACAAGAACAAGATATAGAAATTAATCAGAAATGAACTGGAAAATATTTAAATTGGCAGATTGCTTTTATTCATTCGATAGTTTTGACATTTTATTTGAGAAAGTAGCAGGGCTTCCCCAAAATGGAAGTTTAATATTTTGTTAACTTGTCAGTGGGCCTCCATTTTTTGAGAAAAAGTACCATTGACAACACGGACACATTCATAGTATAATTCTGTGTGTGTGTGTGTGTGTGTGTGGCTGCAGACCAAGTATATTAGTTGTTATTGACATTTAACTTGTGTTGACAGAAGAGAAGAACTTGTAGCAATGATAAAAATATATTGGTTTCCACTGAGTCAGAAGGGAGCAGGAAATGAATGGGTGGAACAGGGCATATTAGGGGCAATGATATTCTTCTGTATAATACTGCAATGACAGACACATGATATTAAGCATTTGTCAAGGTCTATGTATCTGTACACTAAGTGTAAACCATATTGTAAACTATGGATCTGGTTAGTAGAAATGCTTCAATATTGGTTCATCAACAGCAAAAAATGTACCACACTAATCCTATATGTCAATAATAGGAGAAACTATGTGTGTGGGGGTGGGGGGAGTGTAGGGAGTTATATGGAAATTCCCTGTACTTTAGATGTAAAATTTCTGTAAATGTAAATATAAAACTTTTCCAAAAGCAAAGTTGAAAAAAATGTCTTATTTTTAGTTAGCAGTGTTTACATATCTTAGATTATTTCTAAATAAAGCATTCATCTATCCTCCAATGGAACATTTAACATTTATAGATAAAATGAGCTATCTATATACCTATGATTATGTCTAAACTGATTCTTAGCAAAACTTCATTGATTAACTTATATTGATGATGTTAGTTTCTGTGTAATTGACTTTTACTTATTATAATTACAAATGTCCCCAGGAGATGACAGCTTGATATAACCTCAAATGACTTTAGTAAATGCTCAGCACTCTTTATGGAGTGAATTCCCATTCTATAATCCCTGTGAAGGACTCCCTAATGTTACCTCAGTTGCTCCATGTACCCGTACACTCTCAGATCCATTCAGCCCTCTGGAAATACCTTTTGCACTCTTTGGCTCATCACAACAGATATTTGTCCCATTATTTCCTTCCCACTGTTCAATTAGAGAAATTTATTAGATCCATCCTGAATCTCCCAAATTTATATAATAATGATATATTTATTGAGTGCATAATTAATGCTCATGAAAAAACAAAATATAATTTAAAGAATAACTTTCAACTGAATACTATTTGCAGAGGGACCAAGATCTGAAAAGCTAGCTAGTCTGTCTTTGAGAGTACCTTTGATTAAGATTTTTGCTCATTTTCTATCTCTGCCTTTAACATTTTGAAATGAACTTTCATTTATCATTATTCCTCAAAGTTTACACTCAATGAGCAAAACCCCAAGAAATGATCTCCCATTACCTCAATACAACACCTACTTCAGCCTTGCTAATTCTGCTTTGTTTATTTTTGTAGTATTTATTTATTTGAATGGCTATTATTTGTGAAAATTTACTTTTATTTCAATAATATTCATCCCCCCCCCCAGGAAGGAGGATTGTCTACCATACCAATCCCATGAATACAAAGTAATCAAAAGTTAATTATTATTTAGTATGAATTTGAGATTTAATCCAATAATTTTCAGTACATCATTTTCTAATCAGTTATGCAAAGACAACTTATTTGTTTATTGGAACAAATACACTCTTGATAACAGAGTGAGGATTAAATCTAAACTTAAAAGTCCCCTTGAAAAAATATTTTCAGAAACAAAATACTGAGTATAATGTCAAAATCATTTTGTCTTATAAAGAAATCCAGCTACCTGAAACTACAACATCTCAAATATATATTCCTTATCATCTTTTGAGGTGTATTTTTCTTTAATAAAGAATAAAGTACTTCAAAATTGCTTCTATATCCACTTCTAATAAAAATTAAAATGTTTGTACCATTCTCGGATCAGTTCAAGTCTCCTTCCATTCAAGGCAGGTTTTCAAATGATCACAGCAAAGATTTAGCCATGGTTACACCCTGGTTTATCAGTTTAGCTGCTCTTTCAAATTAACTAAAATAATTTTTCTATGGAAAGGAAAAAGATTAGTGCTAGGAGCAAGGATGCCTTCACTTTAAGCCTGTCAAAGTCTGACTAATAATTAAATCCTCAAAGTAGACAAATTGATATCAAGTTAATCTGCATTAAAATGCACCACCCACTTTTTCTTTTAGTAAAGTAGTAACCAAATTGTGGAGAACAACAATGACCATGATTTTCTATTCATCAAGTCAATATGATGAATTGGTATATTTAACTCCCAAGTTAAACCTTTCCACTCTTCATCTCTGAGCTCTTTTATATGTCTATCAAGGATGAATTTTGACTTTGATTGCTCACATTGCAACATGCTGTGCAAACACTTAATCATCAATTGATACTTGCTGTTATGGAAGTTTGATTAGTATCTATATCTAAGACTACATTGAAACTGCAATTGTTTAAAGGCAAGATTTTGTCTGTCCACAAAATTGTATGCCCTGGCCATTATAGTTAACTAATATATATATATATAAGTGAATGGTGAGTCATGAATTGAGTAATAAACAAGCAATTCTATTATGCAGCTTAATAGTTAATGGAAAATATGTTAATATTCATGTATACTAAGAATAGATAAGGTAATTTCCAAAGAAATGCTGGAAATAAAATATTTAAAAGCATACATAGAGAAACACTGTGTCAGTAAAAAAGAAATCCTTCACAAGTTCTTCAGGACAGTCCATATAACTAAGAAACAAATGAGTAATTTTGAAGATAAGCCAGTAGGAATTATCCAAACAGAAGAAAGTTGAAAAACAAAAAAAAAGGTGGGAAAAATAATCCAAAACTGTGGGATAATATCAAACAGTTTAATCTACATGTAGTTAGAATCCAGCTACAAGAATTAGAGAAGGAATGGAACAGAAGAAATATTTAAGGAGATAATGGCCAAGACTTTCTAAAATATAAGGAAAAACATTAAATCACAGGGCCACAAATGTCAGCGAAACCTCAGGAAGGTAAACAAAAAAACAGTCAAGTAAGTATAAAACAAATCTAGATTCATCAAACTCACTGGTGAAAAACAAATATAAGTAAACAATTATGAAGGGACTGAGGTAAATACATATCAAACACAGAAAAAAATTATTATTATAAAAGACTTGTCATCAATAATGGTATTAACCAGAAGATAAAGGAAAGTTATATTTAAAGTAGTGATAGATAAAAAAATATTCCAGAATTCAATTTCAATACCCACTGAAAATAACTTTCAAATATAAGAACATAATAAAAACTTGTTAGGAAAAATAACACACACACACACAAATAGAAAGAAAAATAAATTTTCTGCCAGCAGGCATGTGCTTTAAAAATTACCTACACAGGAATATGATAATAGAAGGACAATTGTCACTAAATATATACATAAATGATGCTGAAAGGTAGAAATGAAAGTAAATATATCAAACATCTGATTTGTAAAATTTTAATATTTTTAAAAATCATTGTCTAAAGCTAAGCAAGGTGGATGCATTGTCGAGTTTAAACCGTATATAAAAGTAAAATTTATGAAAAATAACAAATTGGGAAAGAATAATTGGATCTCTACTATTTTATTGGTCTAATTTTTTAAGTTATGTAACATATTATTTTAGGAAGACTATGATATATTAAGCATGCATAAAATAATACCTAGGACAACCACTAAAACAGGGAAAATAAAAAATTATAAACAAAACTGATTAAAGTAAGGATATCACTAGAGTCACAAACGATTATAAAAAGGATAGTAAGAAAATGTTATAAACAAATTTAGGTGGTAAATTTAATAATCTTTAAATTGTACATTTCATTTAAAATTGTACATTTCATCTAAAGTCAGAAATGTGTAATAGTCATATGTCTCTTAAAGAAATTGTATTTTTATTTCTCATTCATTCAAATGAGAAAAAAAAAATGAAACAGTTTTCCAAATGTAAAAATCTCAGACTAGAAGGTGGACAGAGTGCTATGTGAAACCTATTCAACCAGCAGAAATGGACAACCTCTTGGGAGATAGTAGAGCAACAACATAAAATAAATCTGGGTCCCAGGAATACCACAAGGAAAAGAGCCATCCATAAATCTAGTTAGCTAGAGTCTGCACTGTTGCACCCAAGAATGATACTTTTCCTTTGTTGAGTCCCTCTATTTCTGAAGCCCTTACTTAACTAGCCAGCCTACATCCAAGTAATACAGGTTCTCTGCCCATCCCAGTCACATCACCCGATATTCACTCTTTCCTGTACATGGTTATTTCTTTCTGTAAATAGGACTCTAATTTTATGTTTGAGTAAATATAACAGCTATCTCCAAAATTACACTGTCTTCTATTAGCGGCGCTAGTGATTTCAGCAAAAACTACTTCATTTCCCTGTATTTATTAATAGTTTTTAATATAATAAAGAAAAGTATGGTATGTTTTCAACTCAAAGAAGATTGGTATATTTCTGTAGAAAAATTGTTGTATGACAAAGAGATGATTAAGAATGTGAACTCAAATGTCAGTCTGTCTGGGTTCTTTTTGAGCTTGTCCTTAAACCTGTTGCCTGACTATGAATTAAGCTATGAAACCTCTGTGCCACCCAGTTTCATCAAATGAAAATTCTGCCATTCAAATATATTTATTGGTCATTCTTCTAGCTGTTGGGGATAGTATTGAACCTAACTGACAAAAATGTTGTGCTGATAGAACTTTTAATATCTAGAAATACAGAGAAGAAAGAAAAGGCATAAATACAATATATAGAACGAAAATTTGAACAAATGTTATGGAAAATAAATGCCACATTGGTGAGAGATGGAACAGGTGTACTTTTAAATAGGGTATAAGGAATAGTTTTAAGGGTTAGAGAATGAAGAAAGACCCATGCAGTTATCTGTGGGATGTGAATTTCAGGAAGAAGGAAAATTGGAAATGTTCCCAGCAGCCTCAGAACTAATGTGGATAGGGAAGGGTGAGGATGTCTTTGTGACCATTCCAACGTGAGCATGATAGACAAAATGATAAAGGATGAGTTCATAGAAGTAAGGAGTAGGGAAAAATCATATTGAACCTGTAAGCTTTTGTAAAAAGTTGTATTTATACTCTTAATGTGATGAGAACTCTTGTACGTTTTGTGAAGAAAAGTGACATAAGACAAGTTATGCTGGAACAGTATCACTCTGGCCTCTACATTGAGATTGGACTCAAGGAGTATAAAGCAGAGAACAGGGAGACAATCTAAAAGGATGTGGCAATAATTTAAAGTTTGGAATAATGTTTTTTTAGACGAAGGTGGTAGCAGAGGAAATGTTGAGAGATAGTCAACTTCCAAATTTATTCTGCACAGGGAATTAATATGATATACTGATAGAGTAGATGTGATGTGTGTGACATAGAGATCATGGCATGATGACTCTTAAGTCTTTGCCTGAACAAACAGGAGAATAGATTTTCATTACCTGAGATTAAATTTGAGATATTACAAGTATCGAATTGAGAGTTATCTTGTGAAAATAAAGTATGTTAATTATATACCTACAGCCCTTTGAATATTGTCTGGCACTCAGTAGGTACTCATTAAATATAATGTTTTTACTATTGTAATAGTACATCAATCATTTGCAAACAAAAATTATTGTTCATATTTATCATGCTCTATTTTAGACTTTTTAATCATTTTAAGTATTTCAACCTTAATAATACATAGAATTTTGAAACACCACCATGCACAAAGATTTTTGTCTTAAAGATACTTTAGACCACCTCTTGTATAAAACATGACATGTACTGACATATATGCAGAAAATGTCAATAGTTTATTGTGTTCACATTTCCAAGCAATTGTATTACATTTATTAACTAATATAATAAATGCTTTCTAGAATATATTATAAGAAGACAGGGTAATCTCAAATTAACTAAAACAAAAGCAATTTCTGAACTTATTATTGTTTAAAAATAAAGAATCTGTTGGCCACAGTTGCTAACAAAAATCAACAAGATAAATTTTCTAAATTATAGAAATATATATGAAAGTAAGGCTGGCACCTTTCATTAAAAAAGACCGGAAACTGTAAAGTGCTCATAAAATAAAGACACAACACAACATGAGAGATAAGATAAAAATGTATATTATTAAAATCAATCCTTAACAAAGATGTAGATAATTTTAAACAAAAGAAGAGAGAATTGCAATAAATTTAAATTCTAGACAATGTAGAAATCAGAACAAAAATAAATCTTATTTCAGTAATTTATATGGATGTTATATTCAATAACTTAAAGTTTTAGAAGAATATAGAGGAAAATAATGTACATTTTAATTATTTGAATAAATTAATAATCAGTAACAAACCCATGATAATTCATCAAAATTTTAATCCCTAAAGAAGGTTTGAACTTATTTTAATATTAAAAAATATCATTCAGGAAAATAAACAATTAAAATTCTACTAAGAAAAACTTAATATAAATTAAAATAAAACCAATCACTTGAAGGGAAAAATATATCTACCACCATTATTTAAGTTTAAATATAAATAAACATAAGAAAATATAGAAAACATACTTTTTGAAATATACATTGAATAGAAGAAAAGAAATTCCAGATTATGTAGAGGCATTTTGAAAAGGAAATATTAGCAAGTTACCAGAATAAAATTTATGGGATGTCACAAAATTTGGATTGATATTCAATTCTTACCTTTGCAACTTTTCTCTATTAAAGTACCCTAAAAGAAATGAAGCCATATTTAATTCAAAAATTATAACTTTTTAAGGAACATAAACACATAGAAACCAGGAAAAATGAAATGATTTTTAATCATACCAAAATTACACAAAGACATAGAAATTATTGAATCTAGCTGATGTAGGACAGAAAGATAGGGTTTTCAAATGGTTGGTAGGTAGAAGCAAAACAAGTATAACTACATGCAGCATTTAGCTTCATGAATACACAAAACTTCAGGGCTAAGCATTGCAAGATGTCATTCTTGATTTCACTCATGTAGCAAAAAATATTCATCTCCCAAATTGAAAAAAGCAAAGGAATTACCAAAGGTTATAGTGATGAGTGAAACAGAAAAGCTGCAAAATAGAAACTTATAGTGACAATTTTATATACATATATAATATATGCTTACATAAACATAAGATTTGTCTAGAAGACATGAACAAAACTCTCAAAAATTAAGATATTTTAAAATGTATAACAAATTTTCCATCTGAACATACACTTTTTTCTATAATATAATTCCATCACATAATATATTTTTTTCAAAACAAAATCTATTGGGTATTGTGTATTGAAAATTTTTCAAGAATATAAGCATTCTGATGATCTGTTAAAAATTCATTAGTAATACATTAAATAATTTCCATTCATAATCTTATTTAATCTTTAAGGTAACTGTATGGATTTAGAATTTTTTTCCTGTACAGCTGAGGAGACTAGATTCATACTTTCAGTGACTTATCAAGGGATAGACAACTAAAAACCTGGCAGATCTAGAATCTAAACTGGGTTTTCAGGCCAAAGCAGCACTCTATGACTATACCATTTTTTATCTCTACGGAGTAAATGACTTATGAAAAATCTTTTCATCATAAGATTCTCTGAATTTGAAATATGCATGGGGATTTCTATGATACAATTTGAAAAGTAACACTACATATTTGTTGTTGGTTTTGCATATGAGTTTACCTTAAATACCCATACATTTATTTTAAGACTTTACACATATTTCATGGTTTCCAATTACTTTGTAAAGTTAAAAAGATATTTTGAAAATGTACTAGGTAATGTGTGGTCAAATAGAGGAAGGCACAATGGAAATTCAAACTAATTAAAGGATGTGACTTAAATTTAACAAATAAATACCCAAATAGGAAAGAAAGAAACAATGTACTTATGCATTCTGCCAATCTGTGTCTCTTGAGCGGTAAATTTAATCCATTACCATTTAGTGTTATTACTCGCATGAATTTTTTACTTTAGCAATATTTTCTTGGGTTAATGTATGTCATATGTTGTTTTTATTTCTCTTTTTGTCTTTTTAGCTGTTTTTAAACCCTCCTCCAACTCTCTCTTCCTTGTTTTTTCCTTTCAACCTGTAGAACTTCCTTTAGTATTTCTTGAAGTGCAGGCTTCTTATTGGCATACTCTCTTAATTTCTGTTTATCTGTGAATATTTTGAACTCTCCATCATTTTTGAATGCCAGTTTTGCTGGATAGAGAATTCGTGGCTGGAAGTTTTTTTATTTTAGTACTTTGACTATGTCACCACTGTTTTCTTGTCTCCATGGTTTCAGATGAGAAATCAGCACTTAATCTTATTTTGCTTCCCTTGTATGTGATGGTTCTCTTTTCTCTTGCTGCCTTGAGTATTTTCTCTTTGTCTTGAGCATTGGACATTTTGGCAAGTATATGTTTTGGAGTTGGCCTGTAGGGATTTATACTATTTGTGGTGCGCTGTGCTTCCTGGATCTGCACATCCAACTCTCTCAATAGGGTTGGGAAGTTTTCAGCCATTATTTCCTTGAACACTCCTGTTCCCTTTCCCATCTCTTCTCCTTCTGGGATGCCCATAATGCATATGTTTGTACATTTTGTGTGTTCAGTTAAATCCCTGAGTCTCTGCTGGATTTTTTCTATCTTTTTTGTCTATCTGTTCTACTATCTGTTTGATTTCAGATGTATTGTCTTCCATATCACTAATTCTTTCTTCTGCCTGTTCAAATCTACTGTTATGTGAAATCAGCATCTTTTTGATTTCTTGTATGGTGTCACTGATCACCATCATATCCGTTATCTTCTTCTGTATGTTTACAATTTCTTCAATATGTTCTCCCAGTGTCTTCTTTATATCCTTAATCTCTTCCTTCACTTCATTAAGTTGTTCCATGATATTTGTTTGGCATGCTTTGATTAGTTGTTCGATGTTCTGCATCTCTTCCTGGTTTTTAGTTTATTCATTGGACTGGTCCATGTTTTCCTGTTTCTCAGTGTTAGTCTAGAATTGTTGCAGAGACTCCTCATAGTCCAGTCCCCACTCAAAACTAGCAGCTCTTTGTGTTACTCAATAAAAGTGTCAGAGTGGCACATTCAAATGAGAAATATGCTGGCTACAAGCTGCTTGTAGGAATACTTGGTATTCTGACTCTTTTTAGGTTGTATGTCAGGGCAGTTGCAACAGATTATCCTTCACTAGGAATAAGATTTCATCACTTTGCCTTCTATACTGGTTGCTTACAAATTTTAGTAATATGGAAGCTACATGAATTTTTGTTGAATTTATTACACATCTCCTGATGTAGAAATGTCTTACCAATAAATCTAGAGCAGTTGTACTTTTTGCTCACTAAGTCCAATCAGAATATGTTCTACTTAATGGTCAAGAGTTGTGAGTTTTGAATGATATACTCAAAATGTTTTGAATAATATATTCAAAACATTTTGAATAATATACCTGCAGACTACGTTATAACATAAGGTGAAGATTTGCTATCCCCCGAGGAATGACAGTGAAGGTATTTTGTTGGCCTTGTCAGCTGAAAGCAAACCAACGAATATTGAAAAAAAAAAAGTTTTTGCCAAATCAATAGCTCCATATATCTAGGGAATGTTTAAAATTTTCAAGCTCTATTACATATCTAGAACTGTAGCTGCAATTAGAGTAATCACCTGGTTTATTTCATGAAAATACACTGTCACACTCCAAGATTCATCTGTTTTCTGCACAGGCCAAAGGAATGTTGAATAGAAATGTGATGGAATCATCACAGCTGCAACTTTCAAACTTTTTGGTGGCACTAATCTTCACCATATATGTGTGAATCTATTTCTGAACTCTCTATTCAGTTCCATTATTCAAGATATCTATCTTTTCAGTAATACCACACTTTCTCGATAATGTTAACTTTTTGTAAAACCTAAAATCAGATATGGGACTTAGGTCTAGCTTTGTACTTTTTTTTTCAAAATTCTTCTAATTATCTTATTCCTTTGTTTTGGCATATAGATTGTAAAATCATCTCATCTATTTCTGCAAAAAAAAAGTTTTGCTTAAGTTTGAATGGTTTTGCATTGAATCTATACATCAATTTGGGATTGCTTTTAATTATTAGATCACTTACTTCCAAATGGCAACCTACTGATATCATATTTCTTTACCTCTTCTTTTTATTCAGATTCCATGACCAACATTACCTATCCACCGTCATAATTTCTTTGTGTGGGACAAAGGCATCCATGTATTTTTAAAAAGTTATTCTAATTATTTCTCATTTAAATAGCCAGGTACTAGCCCTTAGATTAGTATGAGATTCCAAGGCAAGGAAAGAGCATATAAAACTCAAACCTGTGACATTTACTTCTACCAGACCTCTAGGTAAATATTCATGCACATAGAATATTACAGTTATCTGTCTACTGCCCCAACTCTCAGGTTAATTATTTTGTCCATAAATTTATCCTCTTGGTGAGATTCTCAATGAACTTCAATTATCTTTCATGCCACTTTGAATTGTGGCAGTTTAAATTTTAAATAAGAATCATACTAATATTATTAAATATTTATAATTTTCATAGTTTATGCCTTCATAATATTTTATTACATACATATTTATTGAATATTTGAGGAATTATAAAAGTTATCTTTTCAACAAGAGGTAACTGGATTTCAGGGGATTTAAGATATTAACCTAAAGCCACATAGCTAGTACATATCAGACCTAGGGCTATGTACTAGGAAATAATTATTACATTCCCTTTCCAATTCTATACCATATTATTTTCCACTGAAGGATCACTTTTATTAGGATGCATGCAAAGTGCTTACATGTAGTCATTTTTATGCAGTTTGTTGTTCCAGAATCTTTCACTTGAATTTTATGGGAAAAAATCTCATCTGTTGCTCTTCTGTTGCAGAACAGCGTTATTGTGTTTTCTTCATGGGTATCCTGTGGAATAGAAGAAATTAAAGAGCTGGCATAAGTATTCAAATGCCTAATATTCACAGTGTATTTTAATTAAGGGACCAGTACAGTTCCAGAGATAAGAAGAAAAGATTTTCATCAGGTCCACAGTATTTTAGAAGCTATTACCTTCAATCTCAAAGAGTATGAGCTTAACTATTTCATTTGAGATAGGGCATTGTACTTTACTCAGACTTGTATTACAGGTGTATCACATGCCTTCTAGGGAACTTAGGTGGGAAAATAGAAAGGTCTTTCAATATACTTTGGAAAGGAAATCTGCAAGACAGAAGTTTGGTTTAAATATTTTTATGGAACATAACAAAATAGGGGCAATAGAAATGGAGTATATTTAAATATGAGTGATTTATTTTTTAAAAATTATTTTTAGATAAATTTTAGATTTACATTTACAGAAAAATTATTCCAGAAGTATAGACAAATAGTTTTCCTTATTATTTACTACTGAGATTAGTGTGATACATCTGTTTGATTTGATAAACCAATATTAAAGCATTGCTACTAACCAAAGAATATAGTTTACATTATAGTTTATATTTTGTACTGTACAGATCCATAGGCCTTGACAAATGCTTAATATCATGTATCTGTCATTGTAGTATTAAAAAGAAATATCTCAAGTATTGATCCTGGAGACTGGGAAATAAGCACACCGAGAAGCAAATGTGTGAGAAGGCTCCATTAGACACAGCAGAGGCCCCAGGAAGAGATATGAGCCAAACAGACCAGTTGAGGACGGGCAAGATGGCATCGGTTTAGGTGGGCACTCACCGTCTCTCTCACAGAGGACAGCTGATTGGGGACAGGATCCTGCCCAAGTGGTCTAGTCTGGGAGCCCACAATGTGAGAACCTTAGGGACATCGATCTGGAGGGAGCTGGACAGCGAGGTGGATTGCTCAAGATAAAATCATGAGTTTTTCCCCAGCCGGCTAAGCCCCACCCTCAGGGCAAAGGACTAGGATGACCCCTGACTCCTGCCAGCAATCCAGTGAGAGGAGCAATCTCCGTGAGTGAGAAGGGTTTCCTTTCTGTGGGTTTGGCTGTCTGGATGCCCTTGCAGGTTTGGGGAGCAAACCACCAGCTTGAAGTGGCACCAGGCTGAGAGGAGAGGTGAATCTGCTGAGAAAGCCTGATTTACCTAACCACTTTGTGTTAGGAGGCTTGGCTCGGGATGGGCAGAGTCAGCCAATTTTATCATTCTGCACTGACAAGTATCAGAATCTCAGCTCCCCTGCAGAGGCCAGGTAGTGGTAAGTGTTTGATAAGTTTCCATGAGCCTATTAAGGGTGCCCTCAGTGGAGGGGTTGGTCTAGAAGAGGCCTTCTTTTGGGTCCCTTATTTCTCCAAAAAAAGAAGGCTACTTTAGAAAAATAATTTAACTTACTTTAGTCGTTAAAATCTGCCCCAAAGCCTGCAGATAGAAGCCTGCATGATAATTGATCGGTGAACACAAGCAGGATGAGAGGCACCACAAGGGTCGGGTTCTTCCTTAGATTTGTTTGACTGCTTGCTTGTGTGTTTGTTTTGTTTTTCTTTGTTTGTTTGTTTGTTTCTTGCTTGCTTTTCTTTCTTCTTCCCCCCCCCCGGGTTTTTGCTTTTTTTTTTTTTAATTAGGTGTCGCTAGCTTGTTTCTTTTTTGCTGTGCTTCTCCTTCCTTGATTTCCCATTCTCTGTGTATATTGATTTTGTCTACCAACGCTATCTCTTTTCCTTCCTTCATTTTTCTAACTTCTGCTTTCTGCTGTGGTTCTTACATTCCACCTTTTTTCATTAGTCCAAAACTTCATGGGTGTCGATTCCTCTCTTGTGTATTCAGTTTTCTTTTATTATTATTATTATTATTATTATTATTATTATTATTATTAACTTTTTCCTTTCAGCCCTCTCTTTACTCTTTCTCTCTCTCCTCATCATTCTGGCCTTTTAAATCATACTATACATTTTTCTCTATTTGTTTTCCCATTCCTTTGTAGGTATTCCACTTTTTTTTCCTTATTACTCTACACTGCATATATGAGTTAAATATTGTTTTACTAAGTTAATAAGGCCCCTCTTCTAACTTTAAGCAATATTATTATTATCCTTTTTCCTTTCTAACCTCTTTCGATTCCTTAGGCCCTAATGTTTATTTATCTTTAGGCCAACTAAAGTCAGAATAAAGATATATTTGGTAAAGTAACAGCAGTTTCTCATTTAGTAAGAAAGGAGAAGGAGAATGTTTGGTGTTTTGTGGGTTGCACAGTGACCTTGCCTGAAGGTCTCATAGCTTGTCCCTAGTCTTTCTCATGAGTACTTGGTATAGAACTACAGAGAATATATTGAGTGTAGTCTAATATCTAAATCGTCCATTGAGAGAGTGCAAGCCCCATGAATGTAGTGCTCACTCTTTTATCCCAATTAGCACTGTAGCTCAAATTGGACTTAACAATTTTTAAAAATGTATCTTTATTCTCCTTGTCTTCTTATACAGTGGCCACATCATTCTCCTTCCTTCTATGAAAGGTGAAACATTTCATTTTTCCCATTGCATCTTTGAGGTACTTGTCTCTCCTTGGAATTTGATTTCTTTGATATTTATCATCTCATCTTTCTGATGGGTTCAAGAACAGTTATAATTGTTTATATTAAAGATTTTGTAAAGTTGCTAAGGTGGAGGAGATGGTCTTTGTAGATTCCTTCATCTTAAGTGAAAGTGCAATTTTTATATTTCCTTTCAAATCCTATCCACTGTTGTAGCTTCAAATACATCTTTTCTGGAAAAACTTTACATTTGCCAGAAAAATATCTTTCTTGGGTTCTAATATTAAACCTTGAAAATATAATGGAACTTCAGAATCATTGTAGATATAACTAGTCTCATCCATTTACTATTTGTTTCTTTATTAGAAAAATTGTAGGTTTATAGAACAATCATTCATAAAATACAGGGTTTCCATGTGCTACACTACTATTTACACCTTGCCTTGGTGCAGAACATTTCTTATAATTGATGTTAGCACATTTTAATAATTGTTCTATTAGCAATAACCCATTGATTAACTTAGGGTTCACTGTGTAAAGTAGTTCCATGAATTTATTTTTAATTTTTTCTTTTACCATATATATATATATGCAATCCAAAATTTCCCCCTTTTAATCACATTAAGATATATATTTCAGTGCTTTTAATTAAGTTCACAATGTTGTGTTACCATCCTCATCACCCAATACCAAAACATTATCATCATTCCAAATAGATGCCCTGTATATTATAAGCCTTCACTCCCCATTCCCTATTCACACTCTGTCACCTAGAAACCTATATTCCAGATTCTAACTCTCTTCATACAACAGTGAGATCATACAACATATGCCTTTTGGTGTTTGGCTTATTTCACTCAATATGGTGCCTTCAAGTTTCATTTAAGTAGTCCCACATACCAGGACTTCATGCTTTTTTTTTTTTAAGACTGAACAATATTGCATTGTATGTATATTCTACATTCTATTTATCCATTCATCAGTTGATGGAGACTTGGGTTGCTTCCATCTTTTAACAATTGTGAATAATGTCACTATGAACATCTGTGTGTAAATGTTTATTTGAGTCTCTGCTTTTAATTCTTTGGGGAAAAAACCTAGTAGCGGGATTGCTGAGTCATATGGTAGTTCTATAGTTTGCTTTCTGAAGACCTGTCAAACTGTTTTGCACAGTGGCTGCACCATCTTGCATGGCCATCAATAATGAATGGTCTTATTTCTCCACATTCTTTTACTTTTAAAATCTTTTTGCCTCTCTGTTCTCCATTGTCATCTGCTGCTCCTCCTTCTTCTAATAATAATAAGCATAACAATAATAATAGTGATGATGATTTTACCTCTTCTTCTTTTAATATCTTTGATATTGATCACTCAAGCTCAAAACTTGCAAATTCTACAAGTATCAACCAATTGAATAATTAGTCAAAAGCAATGGAAACTAGTTTTCTAATACTGTACTTCTTACATAGTTCCCAGTTTCTCTCCTATTTCCACCATTGACAAAATGAAGACTTTTACTACTTCCTATGACATTTTCTAGAGCCCTAATAATACAGTGAGAAAAGTAGAAGATCAGTCTGTCATTTCATTCTATATACTAAAGTTCTTAAACCAGGAAGTTTAGGTTTGTATCAATTTTTTTTTCTTTTTGAGGGAACTGAACCTGTGACCTTGTATGCGGGAGTTCCACCCTCAACCACTGAGCCACATCAGCTTCCCTGAGTTGGCTCCCTAATTTGTTTGCCCCAGGTGGGAGGCTGGAGCTCAACCTCTTGAGTAACATCCATTCCATGTATCATTCTCTGCTATGTGGACTTGAGCAGAGTCCTTAGAGTTGATGTGCCTCTGTTTCCTCAACTGTGATTACAGGGCAATAATAGAATCCATTCTTAGAATTGTTATGAGAATAAAGACTTAGTATAAGTATTGCATTTAAATAAAGTAAATATAAGTTGAATATAAGTGCTAACATTTCCTATTAGCTATTATTCATTCTGTGACTTAACAGTCATTCAAAAATATTTTTGGAATTAAATATATGTTTGTTCCAGGCATTATGCTATGCCCTGGTGATTTAATTGAGTGGAGAAACAAACAGTTCATTGTCTTTATGCAAATTACAGAGTCAGTGCAGTGGTAGAGCTAATTATTAACCAAATATTCAAAACAACATATATTAAATGACTTAGCCAAATCATTCAAAAATGAGGTTGCATAGGGCAGGGAAATCAACAAATTCATGCTCAAGGGAAAGATAATTTAGTTGAGATATGAACAGTGAAAAGTTATGAACTTGAAAGTTAAATATACCATTATTCCATGTTGACATTTAAAAGAGAAAATCATGGTAGACTGCTAATTTTCACCATTTGTATTGTTACAAGGGAAAAAAGGCAGGGGGAGGGATAGTGGAATTCCATGCAGGTTTACTAGACATTTATTTTTGTCTTACATTTTGGGAATGTATTATTGGTCAGGTACCTTCAGGCATAAGTGCTTACCTCTTCCTTTCTCACAGAAAGATTATATTGGTTAATTTGAAAGAACAATTAAACCAATAAACCATGGGATTAACTTGATTGAAGCTTTACCTTAACAATATGAGACCCTTATTTGATTGGTAGAAGCCCTTTAAAATGATCCTAGACACCAGATATTACAGTGATAAAGGGCAACATTTCAAAAAAAAATTTTTTTTACCATATTTTTAATATCCCAATCCTTTAATTTAATTTTATTTTTATTTTATTTTTTTTAAAATTTTCACGTATTTTATCTCTTACATTTAAACTTATTATTATTTCAGTTTCCTATTAAGTGTATTTGGCTATAATATTGGCTTCCTCTTTAAAGAAGCTTTGGATCACAGAAGGGTTACAACTGGGGCAGGAGAGGATGCTGGTGGGGGGTGTCAGGGATGGGGGTGCGTGAGAGGAAGTTCACCTGAACATATATAAAAGGTATATAAAATTGTTCAAATGCCCATGGGTGGAGAATCACTCAATAAATGAGAGAATACTGAATCCCCATCCTGGAGAGCTCTGCCACATTCTTCAAGGGAGCAGCAATAGTCCCCCAAGTGCAGGGGCAGTGTCTGGCAAAGGAGGATGATCCACTGATGGGCTCTTGTTATTGATGGCAAGCTTTACGAGTCTTTACTCTTGAAATTGAAACTTAGTCTATTGTTATGGGGTGACTAAATGTTGCCTCGTGAGAGCCTCCTTGTTGCTCAAATGTGGCCTCTCTCTAAGCCAAACTGAGCATATGAATGCTTTACCTTCCTCCCAGCATAGGACATGACTTCCGGGAATGAGCCTCCCTGGCAATGAAGGATTACTACCAAGTGCCAACTGGCAATATGACGGGAAAAAGACCTTCAATAAAAGGGGGGAAAGGTAACAAAAAATGAGTTCATAGGGCTAAGAGACTTCAAAGTGAGTCGGGAGGTCATCCCAGAGGTAACGCTTATGCACATCTCAGTAGGACCTCATAGGCTTCCAATGTGGATATCACCCCTAATACAGGGGCTCCTGAGGGCTCTGGAGACACCCAGGTCCCATAACAGGGCAGATAGCTCCGGAGTTTGGTGCCTTATCAGTGAGCCCTACTTTGGAATCTGTGCTCCTAAGAGTGACAGAGTTGGACTCAAATATGTCTTCCCTGCACATGGTCCATCTGTCCCTTCTATTCAAACTTATATGTGGTGCTGGAGTTTGTAGGTGTAGTTCCAGAGACTGGAGTCTTTGGGCTGTCCATGTGCCAGCTGGGCCCAGAATCTTGGTGGAGCTGCAACTCCTAGTCTACAGCTTAATGGACTCACCCAGGACACCTGGCAGGGAGATGATGATGGACAACAGCCATCCCAGGGAATGAAGAGAGTCTGCAGCTGCAGGAAGGATAATCCCATCCATCTTATCCATAGGATATAAGCCCTCTCTCACTCGGAGGTGGAGTGGACATCACCATCCCAAACTCCTCAGGATTGGGGGAAGAGGTATGGATTTAGAGTGGACTTACTGGTATTCTGTTATAGACATATTGTGATTCAAGCAATAGAAGAAATTACAACATTAATGTGAAGCCAGTGGCCACTGTATGCTTTGGGGGCAGAGAGAGGAAAAAGCAGTTGTAATACAGGGTTTTTTTTCGGGACTTGGGAATTATCCTGAGTGACATTGCAATGACAAATATAGGCCATTTATATCATCATATAACATGCAGAACTGTGTGAGAGATAGTGTGGTCTACAATGTGAACTATGGTCCATGCTTAATGGCAAAGCCCCAGGATGTGTATATCCATTGCAGGTGTTGTGCTACACTAATGAAGGATGTTTATGTGGGAGGTTGTGGGAGGTGTGGGAGGTGAGGCATATGGGAATCCCTATAATTTTTGTGTAACATTTATGTAATCTAAGTATCTTTTAACAATTTTTTAAAAATATTATTAAACAAAACAAAACAAAAAACCACTTTGTCTAATTTAAAGTTGCTTCAGTAAAAGTACATTTATTGGAAATAAAAATGTAGAATGGCAAATGAAGTAGTAAAATTGCACTTACTTTAAAGTGATGAATAAAACATATGAAATTGGGGAAAAATAAAGTAAAATAAAAATAAAATGATCCTAGAGATTAAAAGTTTGCCAAAGCACTGGTTGGGGCACGCTAGCTCTTCCTGAGTTCCAAGCTGTTGAGTTTGCTCTCTTGCTTGTATCCTTGCCAAGCCTGAACCAGGTAGAACTTCCTTCTATTCTCTTGTCTGTAACTGTGTAATTTCAACTCCGCCACCATGCTTTTGAGGTATGCCTAGACCAGGGCTCCATCCTGAAAAAGGTGCTGGAGGCACCCAAGGACCTCATCAACGAGGCCTGCTGGGATGTCAGCTCTAGCTGCATGAACCTGCAGAGCATGGCTTTGGCCAGAGTGTCCTTAGTGCAGCTCACCCTGTGCTCGGAGGGCTTTGACACGTAACGTTGCGACCAGAATCTGGGTATGGGGGTGAACCTCACCAGCACATCCAAAATACTAAAATGTGCAGGCAGTGAAGACATCATTACATTTAGGGCTGAAGACAATGCAGACACCTTGGTGCTAGTATTTCAAGCACCAAACCAAGAAAAAGTTTCAGACCATGAAATGAAGTTAACGAATTTGGATGTTGAACAACTTGGAATTCCATAACAGGAGTATAGCTGTGCAGTAAAGATGAATTCTGGTTAATTTGCAAGTGTGCTGAGATCTCAGTCATACTGGAGATGCTGATGTAATTTCCTATGCAAAAGATGGAGTGAAATTTTCTGCAAGTGGAGAACTTGGAAACAGAAACATTAAATTGTCAAGGAGGAATGTCCAGAAAGAGGAAGAAGCTGTTACCATAGAGATGAATGAGAAAAGTTCAGCTAACTTTTTCACTAAGGTACCTGAATTTCTTTACAAAAGCCACTTCACTCTCTCCAAGAATAACACCTAGTATGTCTGCAGATATACCTCTTGTTATAGAATATAAATTGCTTATAAGGGACATTTTAAAGTATTATTTGGCTCTCAAGATTGAGGGTGAAGATATTTTAAATATATCTAAAATTTGAGAAAATAAAACAAAGCTCTTTGTGAAATGCTTCTGGGTTGCTAGCATGTACTAAATGTTTTCTGTCACCAAATTTGTACTTCTGAGAGCATATGTAGATATCATTTTCTGTAAAAAAAAAAGTTACTTTTTTCTTTACACTCAACAGTTTAAAAATAAAGTCCAAAGTCAAATCTGGTCTTGTTAACCTAGAAGTACTTCTTCCTTACCTAGAAATACTCATGGTTTTTCTAAAAAAACAGTATGACCCTAAATGCAGTTTTAGGGATGTTTTCAACTTAAATAAAGTTATCTGAATTTCAAACCTCATATGGCAATGCCTTTATTTAGACCACCATTGTTGCAAGTATACAAGGGAATGCTCAGATGAAGCTACACTTTAATGTAAATACGTTCATTTTTTTCAGTCTAGAGCAGCATGACATATTTTGTGGAGGTAGCAGTAAAAAGTATTTCAAATATAGTAGGATATAAATCTTTCTCTGTGGTATCTTGAGGGTTTGGGGGAATTTCTTTGCCAAACTTATTTTGCTATTATTCTAACTTTAGCTCAAGTAATAAACAGCAAGAGTAGAACAAATCCTATGTTTCACCATTTTCATTAGCAAAAATTAACATTTTTAGATGGTTAGTGTGCCCAAATTTGAGAGAGCTTTATAAGACTTGCATTGCTATGTAGTTCAGTGTTTCTTCAGCTTCCAGAATCTTTATGCAGGAGTTGTGGAAGTCTCAGTAGATCAGCCCAAGGAGTCTGTTTTTACAAAAATAACCTTAATTATACACTCAATAAATATCACCACATTATATCAATATATAATTGGGAGTTTCATAATGGATCTAATCAATGTCTGAGATTGGATAGTAGGAAGGAAATAATGGAATAAAAATATGTGGTTTTGATCCAAAGAATATTAATGGAATGACCAGAGGATGGACCTGAGAGTGTGAATGCAAGTAAATAACTTCTTGGAGTCCTGCACAGGGATTCCAGAAAAGGAATTAACTTCATAACAAAAGCTGAATGTACTATAAACAATGTGAGGTTTTATTAATACTCACATTGTCAAATCCTGTGGACATGACCTATAATTTTAGTGAAAACCAAATTACAGAAAGACTAATAATACACATATATTTAAATATAACAATGAATATTTAATATGGATCAGTTTGAATATAATCAATATAGGCATATACTGACACAATTTATCTACATTTGTAAAATGCTGCATTGAAAGACTGATTAATGCTTTCTTAGCAAATAGTCTGGTATGTGTAAACAGTATTAGGTAAAATCAAGACATTTTCTTCCTTAGTTTCCAACCACAGAAATATGGATTGATGCCTAACATTCTTTGCAGTTTTACTCAATGCTGAAAATATGCTTTACTCTCTCTCTTTCTCTATTTCTTTTTCAACCTTCCACCCTGGTCTCTCTTTTACAAAAATGTATGGAATACACACAAAAATATTCACTGGAGAGGTAAAGGATAAATAGGAATTAGTATGATAACAGGAAGTAATGTTATAATTCTACACTTCACTAGTGTGTCTGAGACAAAACAATTGTGGAAGATAAAGAGCTTCTAAAACTCTGTATTAAATTTCAGTTTAACACCGAATGACAATGGAGTTGGAAAAGTAACTTCATCCTTCCCAACCAAACAATAAATAAGATTGACTGAGTTCAGCTTCAATTTCATGAACATGGAGTCATTGCAGAGTGCTTATATATGAGATGCATTAAACTATTTTTATTATATTAAATTTTTATTATATATGAAAGATGCATATAGTTGAAATATGATTTCCAATTTAATTGATCTAAAACAAAATAACTAGTTATATAATTTTTTTCATCAAATATTGAAAAATACATGAACTCCAAACCACAATTTAAATATTTCCTCTTTAAGCTATACATATGTTTATTAGGTGATACTAAAATATCAATCTATTGAGATTTAACTCAATTAATCAAAATATTCTATGCTATTAGGAACCAAAAAATGCATCTCAGTCACCACATTCTGCTCTTGGATATATCAGCAAAATAATACTACATTTTGCTTGAATTGCCCTGTTTTAGTTTGCTAAAAGCTGCGGGAACAATATACCAGAAATGGGTTGGCTTTTACAATGGGGATTTATTAGGGTAAAAACTTATAGTTCTGATGCCTTGAAACTGTCCAAGTCAAGGCATCATCAGGAAATACTTTCTCTCTGAGCTGCGGCTGTGAGCAATAAGGTAAATGGCTGCATCCACTCATCTCTCCTCTCTCCTCTTAGCCTTGTTGCTTTCAGCTTTGGGCTGCTCCATCTGTGGCTTCTCTTTCTCCTGGGTTCCTTGATTTCAACTTCTGGAGGCTTATGTCTGTCTCTGTGGCTTTTCGTGTTGTGCCTTTTTATTCCTCTGTTTATAAAGTACTCCAGTAAGAGTATTAAGATACATACTGGGTCACACAATCTTATCAAACACCCTTAACTGAGGTGATTTAATCAAAAGATCCTTGCCAAGCCTAAACCAGATAGGTTAATTTGCTCAGGAAAGTATTAACCTGCAGGACATGATATTTTGTGGTCCACGAAGCTTCATATTGCCACATGCCCTGATAGTCTTGTCTTTATAATATTCTGGCATCTATTGCTGTCTATGATCTTGTTTTTAGATCAAGATATTGGTTTACAAATGAAGGTATATTTTAAAGTAAACAGATCCCACCTTATCACTATAAGGATCTGGAAACATGATAGGTAAAATGTATGGGAATCAGCCATTTTATCTAATCCACTCTCCAAACAAGTATTTCTGTTAATTCATGTTTACTTACCATAATCATGTGCCTATTTGTAGCTTATTTCACTTTAAGATGAGATAGAGAATAGAAAGAAGAGATAGATAGATAGATAGATAGATAGATAGATAGATAGATAGACCCTAAATTTAAGGGAAAAAATTATCAATCTGGAGGTCTCAAATAAAATCATTTCCTCAACTCTTGTACTCAGAAAACAAAGTAGTAGATGTCCATGAGAACAGGTATACAAACACTGCGTTTGTGAAGAAGGAAAGATATGACAGCAGCTACCACTTATTATTAAGTAGTTAATTGGTATTGCAATTCTTTTGTACACTATCTTATGTATTCTACATAGCAATATGCAAACTAACTAATTTTAGTATAATCATCTCCTTGAGAAAACTAGAGCCCTTTGAACATTAACTTGACATAAACCACATACTTAGTTACTAGCTAAGCTAATATTCAAGCCACAGTTTCCCTGACTCCACAATCTAAGCTTTTTCCACTCAATATTATTTCAATGCTACTGTGGCATGCCAAAGTTCTGGAATTTTATACTCTAGTAAAATTGCAAAATAATGTCTTCACAAACTTGAAATATTTTTAATGCATAAAACCTACATAGACCAATAAATTAAAAAAACAAAAAATACCTAAAGTGTACTCTAGATAAATTAGTAAACTAAGTTTAAGATACATTTATATACCTCTATCTATATGATCTTTGAATACTCATTATCTAATGGACATTGGTAAGGTAATGACCTCTCCATTTAAATATTTACCTATTTTTAAAATATAGTCCTATATTGCTACAGTCTCTATATGGACTGTTATCTTCAAACAAGAAAATTAAAGCAAATTTTTAATGTATTGTTATAGTGAAATGTATATGTAGAGAGCACTTCCTATTTACTTTGCAAAAATTTCTGGAATCTCATGGTTCAAATTTTAATACAACTCTAGGTAAAACACCTGAAAAATTAGTTCCAATACTTCTCAAATACTCCCAAAAAATTGAAGAAGGAAGATTATTTAACTCATTCTAAGAGGCCAACATCACCCTAGTACTAAAGCCAGATAAAGATACTGCAAAAAAAAAAAAAAAAAGAAAAAAAAAGAAGATTTGGACAATTTTCACTTATGAGTATAGATGCAAAAAACCTCAACAAAATAATTGCAGATTGAATCTAACAGTACCTCAAAAGAATTATAAATCATGATCATGTTGGTTTTATCCCAGGTATGTAAACAAAAACTAAGAAAATCAATGTAACACTCACATTAACAAAATGAAGGGAAAAAAACAACAACACATGATCATCTCAACTGATTCAGAAAAGGAATATGATAAAAGTCAGCATCCTTTTTCATAAAAATACTTAGAAAAATAGGAATAGATGGAAACTATCACAACATGATAAAGGGCATTTATTAAAATGCCACAGCTAACATCATATCAATGGTGAAATATTGAAAGCTTTTCATCTAATATCTGGAACAAAACAAAGATGTCCACTGTCACCGCTGTTGTTCAGCCATTGAACTGGAAGTTCTAGCCAGTGCAATTAAGCAAGAAAATGAATTAAAAGACATGCAAATTTTCAAGGAAGAAGCAAAAATTTTACTATTTGCAAATGATATCATCCTATATATAGAAAGTGCTGAAAAATCTACAACAAACTACTAGAGCTAATAAACAAATTCAGCAAAGTGGTAGATTACAAAATTAATACCCAAAAATCAGTAGTGTTTCAATATACAAGTAATGAACTATTTGAGGAGGAAATTTTTAAAAATCCAATTGCAATAGCAAATAAAATAATCAAAATATTGAGGAATAAATTTAAGCAAGGATGTAAAGGGCTTGTACACACAAAAAGAACTACAAAACACTGTTAAAGGAAATCAAAGGAGACCTAAATAAATGGAAGGACATTCTGTGTTCAGGGATTAGTAGACCAAATATTGTTTAGATGTCAATCAACCCAAATTTATTTACAGATTCAATGCAATCCCAATCAAAATTCTAACAGCTTACTTTTCAGAAATGGAAAAGCCCACTATCAAATTTATTGGAAGGGAAAGTTGGCCAGAATAAACAAAAACCTCTTTAAAAAGAAGGGAGTGACAATGTTGGACTCAAATAAGTCCTCCCTGCACATGGTCCATCTGTCCCTTCTATTCAAACCTATATGTGAGGGTGGAGTTTGTAGGTGTACTTCCAGAGACTGGAGCCTCTGGCCTGCCTATGTACCAGCTGTGCCTGGAATCTTGGTGGAGCTGCAACTCCTAGTCTACAGCTCAATGGACTCACCCAAGTCACCTGGTGAGGAGACGATGATGGACAATGGCCATCCCAGGGAATGGAGAGAGCCTGCAGCTGCAGGAAAGATAATCCCATCCACCATATCCCTGGGATATAAGCCCACTCTCACTTGGAGGTGGAGTGGACATCACCATCCAAGACTCCTCAGGAATGGGGGAAGAGCTATGGACTAGAGTGGATTTAATGGTATTCTGTTGTAGACATATTGTGATTCAAGCAATGGAAGAAATATAACAGTGAGGTGGAGCCAGTGGCCACTAAACACTTTTGGGGCAGGGAAGGGAAAAGCAGTTTTAATACAGGGGCTTTTTCAGGACTTGAGAATTATCATGAGTGACATTACAATGACAGATATAGGCCATTTTACATCAGCATATACCATGCAGAACTGTGTGGGAGAGAGTGTGGTCTGCAATGTGAACTATGGTCCATGCTTAGTGGCAAAGCCCCAGAATGTGTATATCCATTGCAGGTGATGTGCCACACTAATGAAAGATGTTTATGTGAGATGTTATGGGAGGTATAGGAGGTGGAGATCATGGGAATCCCCATAATTTTTGTGTAACATTTATGTAATCTAAGCATCTTTAAAAATATATATGAAAAAAAAACATTTATGTAAGCAAATGCACATATATGCATATATATCTATATATCATTTTACAAATAAAAAAAAAGAACTTTCAATGGATTTCTTTGATATTAAAGGTACAGTTTGCTAACATTGTCAAAAAAAAAAAAAAAAGAAGAATAGAGTTGGAGGACCTTACTTTAAAGCATTTTACAAAGCTACAGTGGTCAAAAGAGCATGGTCCTGGCATAAGGACTGATATATTGACCAATGGGATTGATATAAGGGTTTAGAAATAGCCCCTCCTATATATGACCAGTTAATTTTTTTATAAGATGGCCAAGCCCACTTAATTAGGAAAGAATAGAATCTTCAACAAGTGGTGCTGGAGAGCAGGGTATTCCTTTGTAAAATAATGAAAGAGGACCTCAATCTCACACCATATACAAAAATTAGCTCAACATAGATCAAAGACCTAAGTATAAGAGTCAGGATTACAAAACTCTGAAAAAATTAATGTAGGACAGCATCTTCAGAATCTTCTGTTAGGCAAAGATTTTGTATTAGTCTGCCACAGGGGTGTTGATGCAAAGTACCAGAAATCTGTTGGCTTTTATAAAGGATATTTATTTTGGGGAAAATCTTACAGTTACAAGGCCTTAAAGAATCTAACTGAAGGTTGCTTTCTCACCAAAGTCAGTTGCCATTTGGTGAAGCAGGATGGTCCCTGATCTCTGTGAGGGTTCAGCCATTCCCCTCTGGGTTTCTTTTCCATTAGTTGCAGGCTGGCATAGGGCTTATCTCTCAGAACTTTCTCTCTCTCCTTGCATAGGGCTCATTTCTTTCCAGGCCTTTTATGTCAGTCTTGGCTCTTTTCCCAAGGTCATCTACCAACTATCAGGTGAATGGCTCTTCTCTCCCTGGGACCCAGGATCCACCATGACAGAGATCTCTCTCTTCCTGTGTTTCTTCTTGAGTGAATGTCCATTTATATCAGCCCACCAAGGGGATCAGGGACTCAATCTGAGTTACACCTTACTGACATAGCCCAATCAGAAGCCCTAAATTGATTTTATCAAGTAAACTTAATCAGAGGCCCCTCACTGAATTTAATGCAATCAAAGGGCACCACAGTCAGAGGAATGAATTAGTTTATGAACATAATCATTCTCTTTTTGAGATTCACAAAAATAATCTCAAACTGTTACAGCTTTCTTAGACTTACACCCAAAGCACAAGCAATGAAAGAACAAATAGATAAATATGACCATCTCAACATTAAAACCTTTTGTTCCTCAAAGAACTTTGTCATGAAAGTGAAAAGAACCTATCCAATGGGAAAAAATATTTGGAAAACACATATCTGATAAGAGTTTACTATATAGAATATATAAATAAATTCTACAACTCAACAGTAAACAACAAAACAATCAATTTAAAAATGGACAAAATAATTGAATAGACATTTCTCCAAAGAGTATTATAAAAATGGCTGAAAGGCACATGAAAAATGCTCAACATCATAGCTGTTAGAGAAATTCAAATCAAAACTATAATGAAATATCATTTCACAACTGCTAGAATAGTTACTATTAAAAATGAAACTGAAAATTGAAAGTGTTGGAAAGGACATGGAGAAATAGGAATACTCTTTCTTTGCTGGTGGGAATGTAAAATGTGGAAGACAGTTCACAGTTCCTGAGGAAGCTAAATATAGTATTAACTTAAATCCCAGCATCCCACTACAAGTTATATTCCAGGAAAATTTGAAAGCAGGGAATCAAACAGATATTTGTACACTGATGTTCATAGGAGCATTATTCACAATTGCCAAAAGATGGAAGCAACCCAAGTGTCCATCATCTGATAGAGGTATAAACAAAATGTGATACATACATAAAATAGAATATTATTCAGTTGTAAAAAGGAATGAAGTTCTGATGCATGCAACATCATAGATGGACCTTGAGGTTATTATGGTGGGAGAAATAAGCCAGACAGACAAGGAAAAATATTCTATGATTTCAGGTAATGAATTCATTATAATAAGCAAATTCATAGAACTAAAAGCTAGGATAGAGTAATATTTTAAAGGCTAGGATATATGTTACAAGGGCAGAGACAGGGTGTAGAGAATGGGGAGATGATGCTTAATTTGTATAAAAAAATGTTTAGATTGTGAACATTTAGAAATGGATGGTGGTTATGACAGCACATTATTGTAAGTTCAATTAAAAACACTAATTTATGCATAGAATTTGGTTGAAAGGGGATGAAAGTTAGATGGTAATATATGGGACTGTATACCACAGTTAAGCTTGTTGTGAATGATGGTCTGTGGTTAATAGTACAAGTATAAAAATGTTCCTTAATGAATTATAACAAGTGTGCAACACTAATACAAAATATTAATAATAGGGTATTGTAGCAGTATTATTTATGAATTCCAAAAATAGATATTGGATTATGTTTGTAAGTTGGCCTGTTCATCTGGGTATATTAGATTGCATAGGACTCAGAGGTTTCACTCTTTAATAAATTATGATTAAGGATTTGATTGGGCCATATCAGTAATATATTTTGTCCCCACCCCCTTGGTGGGTGAGGACTTACAGAGAAAACTAAACAGCAGAGGATTGAGTGGGAGTTTTAATTCTGGAGCCCTGTTATGTAAATATACAGAGAAGAAGATACATGAGGAAAGAAAGAAGGCTCTGTTAGACATGGCAGAGGCCCCAGGAAGAGAGACGAGCCATATGCCTGAGAGTTTAAAGCTGGCCTTGTGGAGAGAGCAGAGCAGCTTAGCCAAGAGATAAATGAACCCCAGGAGAGAGATGAGACCCAGCCTAGAGCTGATGCTGGAAGAAGCTGGGACCTTGGAGCCTTAAGTGGAAGAAGCAGTGTGAATCCTTGCAGACATCAGCAGCCAACTTGCTCCAACTCTTGACAACAGAGCGGTGGTAACTCACAGCCTCCTGCCACTAAAACCCCATAAAAGAGAAAGAGATAGAGCATCTAAGTAAAATACAAACTAACCAGATGCCTAAGCACCAGCAAAAAATTACGGGCCATACTAAGAAAATAGAAGACATGGCCCAAGAAAAGGAATACAGTAAAGTCCCAGAAGAGATGCAGAATTTGAGAGAACTAATCAGTGAGATGAGCACACATTTCCAAAATCAAATTAATGAGATGAAAGAGAATATAGTTAAAGAGATCAATGACATCAAGAAGTCATTGCGCGAACGTAAAGAAGAATTTGAAATCATGAACAGAAAAGTAACGGAGTTCATGGGAATGAAAGACAAAATAGGTGAAGCAAAAAATACATTTGAAGCATACAACAGCAGACTCGAAATGATAGAAGAAAGAATAAGTGATACTGAAGACAGAGCAGCTAAAATTGAAGAGAGAAAAGAACAGAGAGAGAAAAGAATGGAAAAAATTGAGCAGGGGCTCAGAGAGTTGAATGACAACACTAAATGCAAGAACATACGTGTCATGGGAGTTTCAGAAGGAGAAGAGAAAGGAAAAGGGGCAGAAAGAGTATTTGAGGAAATAATAGCTGAAAATTTCCCAACTCTCACAAAAGAAATGAACTTACATGTCCAAGAAGCAAACCGTACTCCAATAAGAATAAATCAAAATAGACGTACGCCAAGACACATATTATTCAGAATGTCAAATGTAAAAGATAAAGAGAAAATTCTCAGAGCAGCAAGAGAGAAGCAAACGATCATTTACAAAGGACGTCCAGTAAGACTTTGTGCAGATTTCTCTTCAGAAATCATGGAGGCAAGAACCACGGTATGATACAATTAGGAAACTGAAAGAGAAAAACTGCCAGCCAAGAATTCTTTATGCAGCAAAACTGTCCTTCAAATATGAAGGTGAATATAAAGTATTCACAAACAAACAAAAACTAAGAGAGTTTGCAAAAAAGAATCCACCTTTGCAGGAAATATTAAAGGAAGCCTTAGAACCTGAAAGAAAAAGACAGGAGAGAGAGGCTTGGAGGAGAGTATAGAAGAAAGAAAGGCAGAAAGGATAACCAAAAGAGTAAAAAGAAAGACAAAAATAAGATGACATATGAAAACCAAAGAATAAAATGGAGGAAATAAATAGTGCATTTTCAGTAATATCATTGAATGTGAATGTATTAAATTCCCCAATCAAAAGATATAGGCTGACAGAATGGATAAAAAAACATGAGTCATCCATATGCAGCTTACAAGAAACTCACCTCAGACACAAGGATACAAGCCGGCTGAAAGTAAAAGGTTGGAAAAAGATACTCCACACAAATAGTAAACAGAAAAGAACAGGGGTAGCTATACTAATATCAGACAAAACAGACTTCAAATGCAAAAAAGTGATAAGAGATGCAGAAGACCATTATATATTAATAAAAGGGATGATCCTCCAGGAAGATATAACAGTCATAAATATCTATGCACCTAAGCAGGGTGCCCCAAAATATATGAGACAAACTGTGGCAAAACTGAAGGGAGAAATAGACATTTCTACAATAATCGTTGGAGACTTCAACACCCCTCTCACATCATTAGATAGAACAACTAGACAGAAGATCAACAAGGAAACAGAGAACTTGAACAATATGATAAGCAAATTAGACCTAACAGACATATACAGAACACTGCATCCAAACTCAGCCGGTTATACATTCTTTTCAAGTGCCCATGGATCTTTCTCCAGGATAGACCACATTTTAGGTCACAATACAGCTCTCAATAAATATAAAAAGACTGAAATTATACAAAGCACCTTCTCAGATCATAATGGAATGAAACTAGAAATCAATAACAGACAGGAAAAAAGGAAATTTGCAAATGTGTGGAGACTGAACAACACACTCCTAAATATTCAGTGGGTCAAAAAAGAAATTGCAAGTGAAATCAGTAAATATATTGAGACAAATGAAAATGAGAACACAACATATCAAAACTTATGGGATAAAGCAAAGGCAGTCTTGAGAGGGAAATTTATAGCCCTAAATGCCTATATTAAGAAACAAGAAAGAGCTAAACTCAAAGATTTAACTGAACAACTTGAGAAACTAGAAAAAGAACAGCAAACCAATCCAAAAGCAAAAAGAAGGAAAGAAATAATAAAGATTAGAGCAGAAATAAATGAAAATGAGAACAAAAAAGCAATAGAGAAAATCAACAAAAACAAAAGCTGGTTCTTTGAGAAGATCAATAAAATTGACAAACCCTTCGCTAGACTAACAAAGAAAAAAAGAGAGAAGATGCAAATAAATACAATCAGAAATGAAAGGGTGGAAATTACAAATGACCTCACAGAAATAAAAAGAATCAAAAGAGGATATTATGAGAAACTATATGCCAACAAACTAGACAACCTGGATGAAATGGACAAATTTCTAGAAACTCATAACCAACCTACACTGACACAACAAGAAATACAAGAACTTAACAAACCAATCACAATTAAGGAGATTGAATCCATCATCAAAAATCTCCCAGCAAAGAAAAGGCCAGGACCAGATGGCTTCACAGGTGAGTTCTACCAAGCATTTCTAAAAGAATTAACACCAATCCTGTTTAAACTCTTCCAAAAAATCGAAGAGAAGGGAAAATTACCCAACACATTTTATGAAGCCAACATCACCCTAATACCAAAGCCAGATAAAGATTCCACAAGAAAAAGAAAATTACAGACCAATCTCTCTCATGAACATAGATGCAAAAATTCTCAACAAAATACTTGCAAATCGAATCCAACAGCATATCAAAAGACTTATACATCACGACCAAGTGGGATTTATTCCTGGTATGCAAGGCTGATTCAACATAAGAAAATCAATCAATGTAATACACCACATTAACAAATTGAAAGAAAAAAACCACATGATCATCTCAATAAATGCAGAAAAGTCATTCGACAAAATCCAACATCCTTTTTTGATAAAAATACTTCAAAAGATAGGAATAAAAGGAAAATTCCTCAATATGATAAAAGGCATATATGAAAAACCCACAGCCAACATCATACTCAATGGGGACAGGTTGAAAGCTTTCCCCCTAAGATCAGGAACAAGACAAGGATGCCCACTGTCACCACTGTTATTCAACATTGTACTAGAAGTTCCAGCGAGGGCAATTAGACAAGACAAAAAAATTAAAGGCGTCCAAATAGGAAAAGAGGAAGTAAAACTCTCACTGTTTGCGGATGACATGATCCTGTATTTAGAAAATCCTGAAATATCCACAACAAAGCTACTTGAACTAATAAATGAGTTCAGCAAAGTGGCAGGATATAAGATCAACATGCAAAAATCAGTAATGTTTTTGTACACTAGTACTGAACAATCTGAGGAGGAAAATTCCATTTTCAATAGCAACAAAAAGACTCAAATACCTAGGAATTAATTTAACCAAGGAAGTACAGGACCTATATGCAGAAAACTACAAAACAATGTTAAAGAAATTAAAAAAGACCTAAACAAATGGAAAGACATTCCATGTTCATGGATTGGAAGAATAAATATCGTGAAGATGTCAATCTTGCCCAAACTGATTTATAGATTCAATGCAATACCAATCAAAATCCCAACAGCTTATTTTACAGAATTAGAGAAGGCAATTACCAAATTCATCTGGAAGGGTAAGTGCACCCAAATAGCCAAAAGCATTCTAAAAAAGAAGAGCAATGTGGGAGGAATTTCGCTGCCTGACCTCGAAACATATTACAAAGCTACAGTGGTCAAAACAGCATGGTACTGGCATAAAATAGACATATCAATCAGTGGAATAGAAAGGAAAATTACAGACCAATTTCTTTAATGAACCTAGATGCTAA
>JAKSZT010053840.1:11934758-11994971 GCA_026826555.1 Tolypeutes matacus | reverse complement strand
TTGGTCCATGATATTTGTTTGGATAGCTTTGATTAGTTGTTCGATGTACTGCATTGCTTCCTGGTTTTTATTTTGTGCATTGGACTGGTCCATGTTTTTCAGTCTCAGAGTCATTTGTATTTTTCTGTTGCCCTCTGGTCATCATATTATCCTGATGGGTTTGTTCCGTTGAATAGCTTTTCTCTATGCTCTAGAATTTTATTTAGCTGTTGGTTCTGCGTGCGAGTTAAGTTTTCTCTTTGGCAGTTTTTCTTCTTATTTTATTTCCTTGCTTCTTTCTATGTTCCCTTGAAGGCAAAAGGTTAGGGCCAGAGGATTCAAAAGATGTAAGGAAGGCGGAAGGATAATAGAAATATTGATAAAAGTTAGAAGAGGGGTAAAATGAGACTTAGTGAGATGAATGTTTAACTTGTGTAGGCAGTGTAGAGTACTAGGAA
Organism: Tolypeutes matacus; assembly: GCA_026826555.1. Classification (NCBI taxonomy): domain Eukaryota; kingdom Metazoa; phylum Chordata; class Mammalia; order Cingulata; family Chlamyphoridae; genus Tolypeutes; species Tolypeutes matacus. Next base: position 11,994,534 of record JAKSZT010053840.1, on the reverse strand, counting down.
AAAATATGGAGTTCTTACAATGGACTGGGAAAACAAATGGAGGAATATATATATATATAGTGATTTAGAAGGCTAGAATTATGAGGAGGAAGAGAAATAGTAGAGAAAGGTCTGAAAGCAAAAAGTTAATACTAATAAAAAAAAAAGAAAAAAGAAGAAGAAGAAAACAAAATAGATGGGATAGAAATTACACAACAGAAAACAGAAGGCAGAAAGATGCAGGAAGGAAAAAAAAATAGAAGGAAAAATGAAGGGGGGAGGAAAATGGGAATAATAGCAATAGACCAGAAAGTAACAGAGAGAAACCAAAGATCCACACAGGCAAGTAGTCAAACAGAGCTAAGGGGAGTCAATGATTCCCCTAGGGTCCACATGGATCCTTCCTGCCTACTTGTGTTTATCAATGAATTTCCCCACAGGGTTCTATATGCAGGTCCTGAAGCAGCTTTTAGCTTTTAAACTAAATTTAAAAGAATTTATTTTTCATTTGTTGAGGTGACCTCACTTTTTTTTTTTTTTTTTTTTAACCAAATGCAGGACCCAAACTAATTCCTCCTCTAGACCAACCCCCTTACGGAAGGGACCCTAGCTGGGCCCGTGGAAATTAATCAAGCACGTCCCACTTTCCGGACTCCCCAGGTTAGCTGAAGCTCTGGTGTTAGTCAGTGAAGAGTGCTAAAGATGGCGGATTCCGCCCCTTTGGCGCCGAGGTCCAGCGTCACCGGGCTGCTCAGTAAATCAGTTTGAGTGCAGATTCGCATCTGCTCTCAGCCTAATGGTGCTTCAGGTCGGCTTATCTGCTCCCCAAAGCTATGGGGTGGTGCAGGCTGCCAGATCAATGTCTAAAAATATAAAATACCCTCCCCTGTCTTCCAACAGAACCCTCCCTTTTTTGGGACGTGTCCCTTCCTCCTGGCTCCGCAGCTGCCCGGGTCTTATCCCTGGGTGGCTAGGGAAATCAGCTGCATTTCCCGACCAAAATCCCCCCTCCAGTTCACTGGGTGCTGATTAGCTCGTTTGCTCTGTTCACACAAGGTCTAAGAGGCGCCAGGCAGCTAGATCCCCAGAAAATAAAACTTTTTCGCCCCATCCGCAGCTCCAACTGGCTGTTTTATTTAATTTAATTTTTTTTTCCCTAACCGCGGGGCTCAGCCACCTGTGACAACCTCCACCGGCAGCCTCAAAACTCACGAATCTCCACAGTTCGGTCCACGTCGCCGATCCGCGCAGATAGATGTCCCAAGCTTCTCACTCCACGCGTGCTCAGCACAGACCCCCGGGCAGGACCCCGTCCACATTCCGCCTTGCTCTGGGAGCTTGCAGTGTGCGCCCTCCTACACTAACGCCATCTTGGCCCCTCTCCAGGAAAGAATATTTTAAAAAAGGAAAAATTACTTCATAAATGGAATGTAAATTAAAAGAAACACAACAAGATAATGCTTTCAGGAAACAAACACATTGTAAAAGATTGAGAAGTGCCAACTGTTGAAAATAGGTCTAGAACATCAAATATATGAGTCACTGGAGAGCCTGAAAGAGAAACCCAAAGCCAAGACGTAAAGAAATACTAAAAATTGTAATTCAATGTTTTCTTGAAATAAAAAATTTAAAGTACACTCTGACTCAGAATTACTAATGGCAAGGCATATTGCAGTACAATCACTGGTGTTTAAAGAGAAACAAATCTTTCATGCCCCAAGAATAAAGTAAGTTGTTTGTTAGAAAGAAAAAAAATAATAAAAAAATAAAAAAATAGAAAATGAGGGAGAGTTCAAAATATTCATAGATAAACAGAATTTAAGAGAGTTTGTCGATAAGAAACCAGCCCTTCAAGAAATACTAAAGGGACTTCTGCAGGCTGAAGGAAAAAACAGAAGAGAGAGAGTTGGAGGAGAGTGTAAGAACAACTAAAAAGATAAAAAGAGAAATAAAAACAACATATGGCATGAATAAAACTAAAGAATATATGGCTAATGTAAGCAAATCCTTCACAGTAATAACATTGAATGTTTATGGATTAAAATCAGCAGTCAAGAGACACACATTGGCAAAATGGATAAGCAAATATGACCAATCAATATGCTGTCTACAAGAAACTCAAGTTTCATCCAGGGAATCAAGGAGGCAGAAAATGAATGGTTGGAAAATAATTTTATATGCAAACAATAACCAAAAAAGGGTGAGAGAAGCTACACTAATATGGGACAAAATAGACTTTCAATGCAAAACTACTGTAAGAGACAAAGAAGGCAACTATATATTAATAAAAGGAATAATATATCAAGAAAGATCATTAATAAACATTTATGCACCTAACCAGGATGCATCAAAATACCTGAGACAAACACTGGGAAAAAAAGTGGAGAAATATATGCCTCTAAAATTACAGTGGAAGATATTAATACATCATTATCAACATTAGACAGAACATTTTGACATAGAATCATTAAAGAAAAAATGACCTTGAATAATATATTAAAGGATCTGGATCTAATAGACATATACAGAGCAGTACACCAAAATACAGTGGGATGTGCATTCTTCTCAAGTGCATGTTCTCATTACCCAGGATAGACCACATGCTAGGCCATAGAACAACTCTTAATGAATTCAGAAAGATTGAAATTATACAGAGTAATTTCTCTGCCCACAATGAATTAAGCTGGAAATCAGTTAGGGGCAGAGAAGCAGATTAGGCACAAAGACATGGAAGTTAAACAACATATTCTTAGACAATCAGTGGGTCAAGGAGGAAATTGGAAAAGAAATCAGTAATTACCTTGAAATGAATGAACATCACAACACAACATATCAAACCCTATGGGATGCATAAAAAGCTGTACTGAGGGGTAAATACATAGCCATAAATGCCTATATTTAAAAAAGAATAAAGAGCTAAAATCAAAGATGTCACTGTACACCTGGAGGAGTTAGAAAAAGAACAACAAACTAAACACAAAGGAAGTAGAAAGAAGGACATAACAAAGATTAGAGCAAGCTGATTTACAGATTTAATGCAATCCCAATTAAAATTACCTCAGCATTTTTTACTGAATTAGAAAAGCTAATTATGAAATTTATTTGGAAGGGCAAGAGGCCCCAAATAGCCAAAGACACATTGATAAAGAAAAATGCAATAGGAGGAATCAGACTACCTGATTTAATAACATAATACAAATCTTCAGTGGTAAAAAATAAAATAAAAAAGCATGTTATTGGCACAAGGATAGACATACTGAGCAATGGAACCGAATTGAAGGTTTTCATATATATCTTCACATATACAGTCAACTGAAAATTGACAAGGTCATAAAGCCCATACAACTGGGAGAGAATGGCCTCTTCAACAAATGGTGCTTGGAGAACTGTATATACATATCCAAATGAATGAGAGAGGGACACAATGTCACACCCTACACAAAAATTAACTCAAGATGGACCAAAGATCTAAATTTAAGAGCCAAGACCATAAAAATCTTGGAAAATAATGTTGAGAAGCATCTCTAGTATCTTGTATTAGGAAATGTTTTCATGAACTTTACACCCAAAGCACAAGCAACAAAAGAAAAAAACAAATAAATGGGATCTCCTCAAAATTAATAACTTGCACCACAAAGGAGTTTGCCAGGGAAGTGAAAAGGCAGCCTACTCAAAATGGGAACAAATATTTGGTAACCATATACCTGATTGGGGCCTAATATCCAGCATATGTAAAGAAATCCTACACCTTGAAAATAAAAAGACAAACAATCCATTTAAAAAATGGGCAAGCGATTTGAATAGACACTTCTCCAAAGAAGAAACACAAATGGCTAAAAAGTGCATGAAAATATGTTCAACATCACTAGCTATTATGGGAATGAAAATCAAAACTACAAGAAGATATACTGATGGCTATTAAAAAAAATAGAGTACTACAAATGTTGGAGAGGATGTGGGGGAATGGGAACACTCATCCGCTGCTGCTGGGAATATAAAATGGTCCAGTCACTGTGGAGGACAGTTTGGGAGGTCCTCAAAGAACTAACTATAGAAATGCCATATGATCCAGAAATTCCACTGCTGGGTATAAACCCAGAAGAATTGAAAGCAAAAACATGAACAGATACATGCACACTAATGTTCATAGCAGCAATATTCACTATTGTCAAAAGCTGGAAATGAACCAAATGACCATCAACAGATAAATGGGTAAACAACTTGTGGTATATGTAAACAATGGAAAATATTACTCAACTGTAAGAAAAAAATGCAGTATTAATGCACAGGAAAACATGGATGAATCTTGAGGACCTTATATTGAGTGAAGCAAGCCAGGCACTGAAGGACAAATATTACATGACCTCACTGATATGAATTAAGCAAATTGAGCAAACTCACAGAGCTAGAGTCTGGAAGATAGGATTACAGCAGATAGAAAGGGAGAAGAAGGTTGTGAGCCAATGCCCATATGGGCAAAATTTATGACAGGGTGTAAATGTGTAGTTGGCCAGTGAATGGGCATGACAGTGGTGCAATGATATTATTGGGTTGGGTGGTACTGGTTTGTCAGGGGGCTAGGGTGGAGAAGGTGTGTTGAACAGTCCATGAAAGTAGGGGGTAAGTTGAGGAAGGGTGCAGGTGAACACTGAGGATTTGTGGGTATGTGGTTGAAACTAAAACATTGGGAATGTTCTTTTGGGAATATGCCAGAGGAGGGTTACTGGCTTAGGGTGTTCGATGTGCAGGGTATTCGGGGCAGGGTGCACATGGGCAGGTTTCTAGGGAGTCTGTGTGTGTTCATCTTGTCATCGTGTGTTGTATCAGTGGGTAGAGACCCACAAAATGAGCAGGAAGTTGTTGGACTACTATCCGGGGGACTCCTGCTATGTTCTCAAATGGAGGGGCAGGAGTCTCTTGAGAGTAAAGGCAGTGCCTAATATAGGAGGATAGACCAGTATGTTAAGCCTTCAATGTTGTTGCAAGTAACTATGAATATTGTTTTTCATGGAGTGAGGCCTAGTGGTTGCTGTGGACCCCGAGGAGAGGGGGAGGTTACCTACTACTCTGGTAAAAAAGAACCATTCGGTTACATAGGAATAGTATGGGCTATAATATCAATCGAGGAATAGAACAGATGGAACATGGGGCATTTTGGGGGTGATGGAAGTGTTCTACATGATCTTGCAATGATGGATACAGGCCATGTTTAATTTCATTAAAGTTTATAAAAATGTACAGTCCAAAATGTAAACCATAATGTAAACTATTGATGATGGACAGTAACTATGTTTCAATATATTTGCACATCAATTGTAACAAATATACTATTCACATATAAAATGTTATTAATAGGTGTGTGTGGGGGTGTTTTTTAAACCGTTAATTACTGCTCCACTCATTAATGTTTGGGAAAGGAGTTCCAGCTGTTTGCTGTTTTGATTGGTTACCTCACCCATCAATTCCCCTGGGGGCTAATGACGAGGCCCCTTGAGAATATCCAGGGCTTTTCCTTGATCTCAGATGAAATCTCAATCCAAATGGAAGAATCTCCTGAGGTTCTTCCAGCTGCCTTTTGGTGGGGGTCTTTTCCTTTGGGGGGGGGGGGTTTCAGGTGGGTTCCACAGCCATGTGTTCCACAGCTGTGGCTTTCTATCAGGTACCAGATTTGTCTTCTCATTCCTTAAAATAGCCAGCCTCAACTCCACCCTCAGAGGTTTTACACCCTTATTCTTAAGGAGTGCTGAAGGATGATGGTCATTCTTCTGTAATTACTTCCTGCTGGTTAGACACAGTAGGTCCTATCTGACAAGGTGTAAAACCCTCTTGCTACTCTATCAGATTTGGGGGAAGAGAAATCTGGTACAATGGGTAGAGCTGGATGAAATCCTCATATGTCTAACAAGGCATTGATTCTGGAAGAAATAAACTTGATTAGAATTTTGAAGATATATGGTCCCACTGAAAGGATACTGGACCACAAGTGCAGGAAAGGCTAGGTGCCTCTAAAGGTGGCATGTTCCCAAAATTGGTGGGCTTCATCTTGCAGTTTGGTACTATTTCAGAGTGATTTAAATAGAGACAACATTTTTCCTTAAGGAATAGATATGTTTCTCCCTGTGCTGCTGTTAGCTTGTTAAGTGCCCTGTGATTGCACAGTACTCTTTGCTGTTTTAGAGCTTCTAAGGCACAGCTAGTTTCTTCTATGCTGTTAGTTAGCTCTAGGGAGAGATTGCAGTACACAGTGGGGTTTGGTATAAATTACAAATCCCAGTTTTTCATGGTGGTGGTTATGCCTAAGACAGCTAAGAGGTGGATGGAGAGACACTGCTGTAGACATAAACTCACAAAGACAGCACAGGCAACAAGATAAGCACATGGTAAACAAAATAAAGACAGTACTTAAGAAAGCCATTTCTTTATCTTATAGACATGCTCATTAACTACTTAGAAAATGAATTAAGTTTATCAGAACTTTTAACATGTTCAATATCCCTCTGCATATGATCTAGAATAGAAAACATATCATCATAATCATGAGGCATATATGTACAGTACTTAATACTAATCAATGCACAAGTTTCTCTTTGAGCTGCAATTAATAGATCTAAGCTCCAGGTTTGCAATACCATACATGTTATCTCTCCATGATAGCAAGCCATAATGCCAATTGTGTTTAAGTTCTGCTTACGTCACTGGCAACTATTGCTCCACTTGGTATGCCCTTCACACAGCCAGGATGCAGCAGCACAGTTGGTCCTAGAGAGAGACTAGGAAGGTAAGGCTCCACAGTTTTACTGACCTGGCGCATAGCACCCTTTGGCACTATGAAACAGTGCCAAACTGGAGGCATTATCCATTGTACATTTGGCCATACCCAGCCATTGCTGGCTGCTGCAGGAGTCTGAAACTGCAACATACTCTCCATCCACTTCAGGAGCATGTAAAGAGTTGTAGTAGACACTTTTATTGCTTTAGGGGTCAGTGACCAACTTAGCCAATAACTCAAATGGAGAAGCGAAATAGATAGACAATACTGAAGTCTATCTTTTTAAATTTTCATGCACTTTTTAAATACTTCCAATGCAATGCATACCATAAAATGAACTTAACCACTCTTATTTTAAGACTGTTTAAAGGTTTAAATTAGAGATATAACAGGACAAACTGATTTTCAATTCCCCAGCTTAGAAGATAGAGTTTTAATCTGTCACATCTAATCTTTTCTCCACAGCTCTTGCAAAGAGAAAGCCCTGGGGGTCAGGCAGGTTAAAGAGCTTAGGAAAAAGTTTTTCCTTTTCTTAATAGTTTCTATATCCAGATTTTTATATGACTCTTCCATTCTTCTCAGCTTAATTTGGGCTCCAGGAACACTTATTCACATGCATAGGCATAGGCACATATTTTATTTCATAATTTGAATAGAGCTCTTTTAAGAATTCTCATTTGTTATTTGATATTACCATCCTCCCACTGTATGAAGATATGCACTGAACAAATAGGCAGAATATGAATAGAGAGTTAGACACAAAAACATGCAACTCACGGTCACTTATAATTTTCATTATCTTATAAAATAAGTTTAACTGTAAGATAATATTTAAAGGATCTCTTTGAAGGCGATTTCTAATTCAGCTGCACTTTGACCATGCAGTTTTGCACAAGAATTTTGTTCTTTAATTATTAGTTTACAACTAAAATGTCCCCAATGTTTTAAAATACAATTTTCCTTTACTTCAGAACTTTGCTTATTTCCCATTTTGACTTTGGCAGACCTTGAATGAGCAACACTGATTCCAGTATAAACTCACTGAGGTCATTGAAGCCTCAGGGAAACTGGTTTCTCCCATCAGTTGCTGCTTTTAGGAACCCCAATACCAGATGTGGGAGGCCTCCTCATTTGTCAGTCCTCAGAGATAACAGGATTCTGATGGCCACTGGGCTGGAAGAATAGACATCCAACCTCGAGGGTTAAGAACTACACCAGGCAGCAATTTAGTCCACAAATGGAGCCATGAAATAAAGCAGGGTTATTGGCACCAGTGGAAGGACAGGAGACAGGATTGTCTCAAGTTTTCTTTCCCTTGAGCCATAGGGGGCAGAAATTGTCATGAAATAATCATGAGGAAAGGTAAGGGGTGAAACTAGACCTGAAGCAGCCATAAAAAAAGGCAAACTCAGTTTATAATTTTCATCACATTAGCTAGCATAAGCAAGGTGTGGTTAGACACTAAGTAATCATAAACAAAGGTAAATTAGTTACCATTAACAAGATTACCATTACAATAGCTGAAATCTAGACAGAACCACACACTTATGGTAATTTCAGTTATTATCCTACTGCTGTTTTATAATATAAAGGCATCTATATAATGTGCTTAACTCTTAATTACAGTTTCTAGTAAGTTTCCACTTTAAAGCAAAGTGGCACTTTTATTCTAAGCCACAAGAATTTTATTAGTAACAACTTTGCTAAGTTTTTCTGCTTTTGTAGCAGTTGAGCCAATTCTACTTGTGATTTATACATCAAATCCAACTGCAAGAAAGTATTGACATTTAAATACTCATTTTTAGGTTACCTTTCAAAGTTATCCAATTTCTAACAAGCGAACCCCAAATATGATTTCCTAGGCACAAGTAGACTGACATAGTTAAACACAGATAAAACTTAAAAACAAAGTTATGCACAGATTAAAACAGAAGAGAAAATTTGATTCCCTTAGCATTTTCTAGGAACTTTTTAATCTTAAATAATGGCATATGATGAAGTTTATTTTCCAGGACAGAAGTTTAGTAAACAGACTTGGTCCTTAATTACTCTCCTTATTATGCACAACTTTAACATGGAGAATGCTGTTTTTAAAAGAGAATTAAAGGAAGTTCGAGGTGCATCTCCTCATCTCTTTTAAAGGATGTGCCTATGTGTTTCTGGCCCTCAAATATGCCTGTCCTCTCCTTTTCTCTTACACAGGTTTAACTGGAATTCAGGATTCCATGCAGAGGCTACTCTTGGCTATAGGTGGTCATGTAGACCATCAGTAGGCATATTTTCCTGATCTCTGAGAAAACACCCATATGGATAGTCTGCTCATAGTCTAGATACCATGCCTATTATTCTAGGAAGAATGAAGAAACATTTCTATTAACCAAGCAACTAAAACAATTTTAACCAAGCAACTAAATGTATGGGCATGATGTTCATTCTTTAGGGAGTTTTTGGCCAATTTTTTTAAATATTCCTCTTGCTCCTTTTCCTCTTTTCTTCTCAGACTCCTATTATGACTATGTTGTTATTCTGAAGGTGTTCCAAATGTCTCTAAGGCTCTGTTCACCTATTTTCATCTTTTTTCTTTCCTTTTTCCTCATCAACCTGAATCATTTTGTTACCAGATTTTGTCTAGGTTCTTGACTTATGCTCCAGAAATGAATTTCTGAGCATGTCAGGTTAGTTTAGGCCAGTAATTTATTAAGGTAGAGAGAGAAGAGAAATGGGAGAAAATAACAGATATGGGTCCCCAGTAGAGAGTAAGGGGCTGAAGAGTGATAAAGAGGGCTGATTTATAGACTAAAATTTCCCATTTTAGATAATAAATGCCCAGGTTTTACTTGCATGTTGTTCCATGCAGGGGGACATGACAAGAGCAGGGCACAGAAGCCAAGAGAGATGAGAGCAGAGCGGGAAGAGAGTGGGGGTACTTGACCTTTGTGCTTTCTTTTTAAAACCATTAATTATTCCATCCCTTTGCTGATGACATGGGAGGAGTTCCAGTTGTTTGCTGTTTTGATTGATTACCCCACCCATCAACCCCCCAGGTGGGCCCAATGATAATGTCCCTGGAAAATATCCTGGACTTCTCCTGGCTTCCAAAGGGAATCTCATTCTAAGTGGCAGAAATCTTTCAAGGGTCTTCCAGCAGCCATCTAGCGGGTATCAGTGTCCATATGGACTTCTTGCCAGGTTCCAGATCTGGCTATTGATTCCCTATATGAAGCCTGCTTCATTCCCCCTTCAGAGAGTTTACACCTTTATCCTTAAAGGGGTGCTGAAGGGAGATGTTAATTCTTCTGTAACTACTTCCTGCTGGTTAGGGGCAGTAGGCCCTACCTGACAAGGTGTAAAACTCTCTGGCTATTCTACCTGGGTTGGAGGAAGACAGGTCTGGCAACCTGGGCAAAGCTGGATGAAAGTCTCCATATGGCTAACAAGATGTTAATTCTGGAAGAAATAAACTTGATTAGAATCTTGAGGATATATGGTCCCACTAAGAGGATACTGGACCACAAAAGTAGAGAAGGCCAGGTGCCTGTAAAGGCTGCATTTTCACGAAGATGGTGGAAAACAGTATTATTTCAGTTACATTATGCTGTTGATTAACTCTAGAGAGAAGAGATTGCAATAGACAACAGGGTTAATTATAAATTGCCACTCCCATTTCCTATGGTAGAGGAGAGGAATGAGAAGAGGCATTGCGCTTTTCAGTTAAACTACAGGAGATGAAAACAGAAAAAGTTTCTAGAGGGGTGTCTGTTCCACCCCCCACCCCTAATAATAGGTGCCTGGGCTAGAGTTAGAGGGAACAGTTGGCTTTTCATAGACACTATTTAGCTTTGTCACTTGAAGAGGTATTTCAGGCCGTCCAATGGCTGGCACTCATGTGACCCATCAGGTGCTTCTGGTGAGTCCGTACTTCCTTGGGCAACTGGCTTCATTCGGGATAAGTGCACCCAGCTGGCAAACCCTTTAACTTTAACAGCTGTGGGAGTGATTAAAACCACAGGATAAGGTTCCTTCCATTTAGGCTCTAATTGAGAGTGAGGCCTGTTTTCTTGCCAGGTTTTTATCAAAACCTGGTCTCTAGATTTAACTTTAAGTAAAGATAATTCATAGCTGGGGCAAGGAAGAATTTTGTTTCCAAGCTCCTGGATGACTTGTTGAGTTTTTCCTAAGTTTATAAAATATTTTGTGAGTTCTTGGATTTCCTGATCTAGTACGAGGTCCTCGGTAAGGAAAGGCCACCCATAAACCATTTCAAAGAGGCTAAGCTGAAGTAGGTCTTATGGAGTTAAACATAGCCTCAGTAAGGCCTCGGGTAGACTGGTGACCCAAGGCAATGCGGTTTCCTGGCAGAGTTTAGCTAGAATTTGCTTTAGAATCTGCTTTTCCAGAGGATTGGGGTCTCCAGGAGCTATAGAGATGATATTTAATTCTGAGGGCAGCTGATAGACCTTGGGTTATTTTGCTAGTAAAGGTTGGCCCATTATCACTTTGGAGGGACTTAGGCAGTCCAAACCTGGGAACTATTTCCTTTATAAGAGCTTTAGCCACCTGATTAGCTGTTTCTCTTCTAGTGGGAAATGCTTCCACCCACACAGTAAAAGTATCTACCAGTACTAAGAGGTACTTATAGCCCTGGCAAGATAGCATGTAGGTTTGCCAGTCCTCCCCAGGGTATGAGTGGGACAGGTTCAGGACCTAGGGCTAAGAGGGATACCTGGGTTAAGCATGCTCATTAACTACTTAGAAAATGTAATTTATCAGAACTTTTAACATGTTCAATGTCCCTCTGCATATGATTTAGAATAGAAAAGATATCACCATAATCATCAGGTATATATCTAGAATAGGATATAGGTTCAGTACCTAACACTAATTAAGGCACTACCTAATGCATAAGTTTTTCTTTGAGCTGCAATTGATGGATTTAAGTTCCAGGTTTGCAATACCTTACATGTTATCTCTCCATGGGAGCCGACTATAATGCCAACTGTGTTTAAGTTCTACTCACAGTACTCTGGTGATCATTGCTCCATTTGGTATGACCTTCACACAGCCAGCATGCTGTAGCATTGACCCTACAGAGAAGCTAGGAAAGTAGGTTCCAGTATTCCACTGGACTGGTGCATAGCACACTTCGGCACTATGAAATAATGCCAGTCTGGAGGCCACATCCATTGTAAATTTAGCTATATCGAGCCATTGTTGACTGCTGCAGGAGTTTCAAACTGCAACATAGTTTCCATCCACTTTAGGAGCACAACCAGAGATGTAGTAGACACCTTTATTGTTTTAGGGGTCAGTGACCAACCTAGCCAATAACTCAAATGGAGAGGCAACCTGCAGTGTATTGAAGACCTGAATTGAATGCACAAGAGAATTTGACAGTGCTGAAGTTTATCTCTTGATTTTTAAAGACTTTTTAAACACTTCCAAAGCAATGTGTAACATATCAAATGAACTTAACTTTTTAGTACTTTGCTTCTTATTTCTACACTTTTACCATGAAGACGTTAATTAGCAGGTATTTTACTTTAGCAGTATAGGAAAAATAACTCTTTCCATTCTTTTTAAATGAAAACTGAAGATTCCAAATGGAATCAAGATTATCTCTCAATATTCTACTTGAATATGCAGATTGAAGTGGCTTCTGACAGGTTTCAATGCTATAAAGTTACTTTTTTGCCATTAATATCAATTTAAGTTTCTAGTTAGTATTGGCTTCTTAGAACTAACCATTTAAATGCTTTAGTTTAGAAGATGTTTTTACAAACTCTTTATAATTGACCACAACCACATAGACTGGTTAATTTACCAAAGATTATAATTAGCAACCAATGGAATTTATTTTATCCATTTAAAAGAGGGCAGAACTACATTTCTTTAACCCAATTTCATTAGATATTAACTTAACTTTCACCACCTTAAAGATTTAATAAATTTATGTACTTGGTGTATTAGTCAGCCAAAGGGGTACTAATGTGAAATACCAAAAATGGATTGGTCTTTATAAAGGGTATTTATTTGGGGTAGAAGTCCACAGATACCAGGCCATAAAGCATAAGTTTCTTCTCTCACCAAAGTCCATTGCCACGTGTTGGAGCAAGACAGCTGCCGACGTTTGCCAGGGTTCAGGCTTCTTGGGTTCCTCTCTTCCCGGGGATGCATTTCTCTTCCGGGCTCAGCTCCTCTGTTTCCTCCACAAGGTCAGCTTTAGACTATGAGGTGAATGGCTAACTTCTCTTCTCCTGGGGCCTTCTCTCCAACATCAAAACTCCAACTTCAGAACTGCAACTCAAAAACTGCTGCTTCTCTGTTCTTTGTGATGCCTTTTGTATTTTCTTCCCCCACCCACCAAGGGCTGGGGCTCAATGCCCTACTGATGTGACCCAGTCAATGCACTAATCATAACTTAATCATGCCCAGATTAACAGATAAGCTTACAAGCATGATCCAATTATATTTTTGGAATTCATAATTACATCAAATTGCCCAACGGCTACACTTGGTATTTCATAAACCTAGGGAGATAATACCTAAGCTAAAGAAAATCAAAACTGTTATAGTTTATGCTAGGAATGTTTTTTCTTTCTTTCACAGGAGGCTAAAACTTCTTTAATAAAATTATAAACTGTAAATAATCTTAAAATCACACTGACTGCTAGGTTCTAGAAAACTGTTTTTAAAGATCTTTTCATAGCTTTCAAGGACCTTTTTCTTCACTTGTTGATATTTGGTAACAGGATTATTAACCACCCTTATTTTAAGGCTGTTAAAAGGTTTAAGTTGAGGAATTACAGAACAAACTATGATTTTTAATTCCCCATCTTAGAAGATACTCTCAATCTTTCATACCTCATTTTTCCCCCACAGCTCTTGCAAAGAGAAGGCCTTGGGCATAAGGCATGTTAAAGAGCTTAGGAAAAACTTTTTCTTTTCCCAATTTTTATATTTAGATTTCTATATTACCTTTCCATCCTGCTCAGCCTAATTTGGGCTCCAGGAATAGTTATTCACATATATAACTGCATATTTGATTTTTAAATTTGAATAGAGCTCACCTAAGAATTTTCACTTGTTAATTTGATATCATCCCGATGTATGAAGTTACACATTGAACAAATGGGCAGACACAAATAGAGTCTGACACAGAAACACAGGACTCACAGTTAAAATTTCCATTCTCTTACAAAATAAGTTTAACTGAAAGATAACAATTAAAAGATTGCTTTGAAGTCTCCTTTTAGTTACTCTAATTTGCACTGTGATCATGCAGTTTTGCACAAGAATTTCATTCCTTAATTATTGGCTTATAACCAAAATGTCCCCGATGCTTTAATATAATTTTCCTTTGCTTCAGAACTTTATTTTTCACTTTGAGATTAGCAGACCTTGGATGAGCAAGACTAATTCTACATATACTCACTGAGGCTATCGAAGCCTCAGGGAAACTGACTTCTCTCATAAATTGCCACTTTTAAGAACCCCCGACAATCAGGACAGGAGGCCTCCTTCACTTCTCAGTCCTCAGAGATAACAGGACTCTGGTTGCCACTGGACTGGAAGAGTGGGTGTTCAACGCCAAGGGTCGAGAATTCCAGTAGGCAGCAATTTAGTCCACATTTGGAGCCATGAGAGAAGGCAGGGTTACTAATACCAGTAGGACAGGAGACAGGGATGTCTCAAGTTTGCTTTCCCCTGAGCCATAGGGGCAGAAGCTGTTATGAAATAATCATAAGCAAAGGCAAGGGGTGAGGCTAGGCTTGAAGTTATCATAAATGAAGGTAAGTTTAGTGTAAGATTTATACTTACAATAGTAGATTTAGGCTAAATCTACCCAGCTATAATTTCAGTTATTATACTTCTGCTGTTTTATAATATAAAGGCATCTACAAATGATCTTAACTCAGTTATAGTTTCCAGTAAGTTTTTACTTTAAGGTGAATTGGGTACCTTTATTACCCAAGACAGAAGAATTTTATTAGTAACTTTGCTAAGTTTTATGCTTTTCTAACAGTTGAACCAATTTCACTTGTGATTTATACATTAAGTCCACTTGTAAGTCAGTATTGACATTGAAAGGTTCATTTTTATGTTACCTTTCACTGTTACCCGATTTGTAACAGGTGAACCCCAAACCTGATTTCCTAGGCACAAGCAAACTGACAAAGTTAAGCACAGATTTCAAAGTTAAGCACAGGTTAAGCACAGATTAAAACAGAAGAGAGAATTTTATACCCTTACCATTTGTAGAAACTCTTTGATTTTAATTGATGGCACATGAGGTTCCTTATTTTCTAGGAGAGGTTTAGTAACCGATTTGAATCTTGATCTCTATTCACACCTTTTATAGGCACAATTGAGTTTAAACTAATGGAAGTTTGAGGTGTATTTCCTCATTTCTTTAAGGAGACATGACATGAAGTTTCTGGCCCTCAGATCTATCTGTCCTCCTCTTTTACACTGGTCTAACTGGAATTCAGGGTCTTATACAGAGGCTGCTTTCAGCTATACTATGTCCTCATGGACCAGCAGTAGGCAGAATTTCCTGATTCTTTAGAAGACACTCCTATGGGAAGTTTATTGGTGGGCTAGAGACCCTGCCCCCAGGCATTTCTTGGGCCTTTGTGGACTTGGGAGACAGACCACATAGATCTTGGGGTCAAATAGATCTTGGGGTCGAATTCAGACTGAAGCTGCCAAGCCAAGTAGTGCTTATTCTTCCTATTCTTACAGAGGCCTTAAAAAGCAGCCTTACAGAATGGACAGAGTCTGCAGCTGCAGGCAGTATAGTCCCATCTATCTTTCCTATGGGATATAAGCCCCCTCTCAATTGGAGGTGGAGTGGACATCACCATCCCAGAATCCTCAAGATTGGGGGAAGAGCTATGGACTAGAGTGGACTTACTGGTATTCTACTACAGACATATTGTGATTCTGGCAATGGAAGAAATTGCAACACTGATGTGGAGCCAGTGGCCACTGGAGGCTCTGGGGGCAGGGAGAGGGAAAAGAGTTGTAATACAGGGTTTTTTTCGGGACTTGGGGGTCGTCCTGAGTGATGTTGCAGTGACAGCTATAGGCCATTTTGTATCATCACATAACATACAGAACTGTGTGGGAGAGAGTATAGACTACAATGTGAACTATGGTCCATGCTTGGTGGCAAAGCCCCAGGATGTGTTTATCAATTGCAATGGATGTGCCACACTAATGAAGGATGTTTATGTGGGAGGTTGTGGGGGATGTGGGGAGTGGGGCATATGGGAATCCCTGTATTTTTGGGTAATATTGTTGTAGTCTGGGTATCTCTAAAAAATTTAAAAATTTTAAAAAAATTAAAAAATAAAGTGAAAAAAAAAAGCAGTCTTAGTTTTATGACTTTACTGTCTGGTAGTTTCCCAGTTAGACCAGCCATCAAAAGGTCATTAAGAGATTAGAGATCTGTTGTTCTAGATAACAGGCCTTGGGACCCTAAGGCAATAACTTCCTCTCTAGCAAATGCATTTTCAGTATTACACTTTAAGACATTCTAAAGCATTTTAACACAAACCTATAATAAGAAATTCAGTAGTAGGAAGTAGGAAGGTAAAACATGGGTAAAGGTTAATTATGAGAGGAGCCCTGGCCTATGACCTCCCTGGGGAAAGGAACCCCCATGGCATCCACTTTTGGCCTTGCCCACCACCTTCCCATCCCATACCTGACCAAGTAGCAGGTTGTGCTCAAATAGGAAGGCAAGTCTGCAAAGGCATAGTCCCATGGAGAAGGTAAATCCCCAGCTCTGAGTCATTGCCCTGCAGCTGAGCGGGCAGAAGGCAATGGCCTGAGAGCAAAGCTGCCTGGCTGCTAAAAGGGCTTTGAAAAAGAGCTTTGCAACACCCAGCACTTGGTCTCTGTCTTGGAAGGGCCCTGTTTTGAGACTCTGCCTTGTGCCCCAGCCCTCCTGGCTGATGTCAGGTCTCACAAGACTGAACACGTGGCATGGACACAGAGAGTTCCCATGCCCCAGCCCCTTCCCTCCCAGGGTTATGTCCCACAGAAGATTGTAGGTGAACCCATTTAAAATGGGCAAGCAAAAGAAAGCATTAAACAATCTGTAGGCCATAGTTTCACTTACCAATAACCTCCTGGCTGGCTCACCAAATATGTTATGGGATTTTGTCTAGATTCTTGACTTATGCTCCAGAAATGAATTTCAGAGCACATCAGGTTAGGTAGGCCAGTAATTTATTAAGGGAGGGAGGGAAGAGAAATGGGAGAAAATAACAGATCACAGGTCCCCCGTAGAGAGTAAGGGGCTGAAGAGTGATAAAGAGGGCTGATTTATAAACTAAAATTTCCCATTATAGATTATAAATGCCCAGGTTTTACTTGTATGTTGTTTCATGCAGCAGTACATGACAAGAGCAGGGCACAGAAGCCAAGAGGGATGAGACAGGGAGAGGCTTTTGCACCTACATTTAAACCATTAATTATTCTACCCCTTTGCTGATGGCATGGGAGAGTTCCAGCTGTTTGCTATTTTGATTGATTACCCCACCCATCAATCCCCCAGGTGGGCCCAATGATAATGTCCCTGGAAAATATCCAGGACTTCTCCTGGCTTCCAAAGGGAATCTCATTCTAGGTGGCAGAAATCTCATGAGGGTCTTCCAGAAGTCATCTAGGGGGTATCGGTGTCCACATGGACTTCTTGCCAGGTTCCAGATCCATCTATTGATTCCCTATATGAAGCCTGCTTCAATTTTAATGTCACTGTGTTCCATTTTACTGATTCTTTTTTCTGTATATCCAACATGTGGCCTTTTTTGATGATTTCTGATGTTTTATTTGTTCTTTTCCATGGCTATGATTTCTTAGGTCATAAACTTTTGTTTCAACATGAACAGTTTAATATTTTAGCATTTTAACTATGGCATTTAGCCCATGATTTGTCTGCTTGTTAAGCTTGTATCCAGCAGGTTACATGCCAAATAATCACTGAGTTTTAGGAAGTAACATAAATAAAATATAATTCAATACAAAAAACACCTTTCCTTGCTTTTTGAAAAGTTACACTGTGTTTACTGGTGCTCTCTTTCAAGAATTTAGCTCTCCTATTGAGGCAAGCTAGAACAGAGACTTGAGGGAGAAAAGAGTGTTGTAGGAAATCACTAGAACAATAAGGACAAAACAGTCACTTCTGTGAAAAACTCATAATTCTACTCACTGGCATGCATCTTCACCTGCACCTGATAGTGGGAAGTCCAGCCAACAAGGGAGGAGTCAACCACCCAAGGCTGAATACCTGAAGCCAATAGATAAAGAAAAGCCCATTTGTACCCCCTACCCGTACCCCCACTCAGGCCATCAGACACTCAGGACCAATGAAAACTATTGTGATGGTTACCACTCTATTCTCCCCTGTTAAATCCATAGACATTTCTGCTCCCCATAGCTCAGGGAAAGGCAGATTTGAGACACCCCTGTCTTGCATCCTTCCACTAGCATTAATAAATCTGCTTTCACTCATGACCATCGCAGTGTGGACTGCAATTCATCTGCTCTGGGTAGGAACCCAGAGGGACCTCTGTGGGGTTTCCTTCACTTGGCATCCCTGGTAAGATCCCATGACTTTTGAAGAGTTAACTGCCTGGTAGAATCCTTCATCCCAGGGTTGAACATCCACTCTTCCAGTGCAGCAAATGCCAGAATCCTGTTATCTATGAGGAGTGGGGAGTTGTGGATCTCCCACCCCGAGCATCAGGGATCCTGAAAGCAGCAGGTTATAAGAGAAACCAGTTTGCCCTGATACTTCAATGGCCTCGGTGAATATAAAATTAACTTGGTTTTGGTCTTGGATATATACTGGAACTGGTATTGTTCATTTGTGGTCTGTCAAAGTTGAAAGGAGAAATAAGCAGAGCTCTGAAGTAAAGGAAAATATTGTAGATTATATTTTAAAGAATTGAGAACAATTTGGTTATAAGCCAATGACTAAAAAGAATGAAATTTTTGTGCAAAACTCCATAGTCACAATGCAGATTAGAATAATCAGAAATAGCCTTCAAAGAGATCATTTGAATATAATATTATTTTACAATTAAGCTTCTTTTGTAAGAGAATGAAAATTATGATTAAAATTAGTAAGCTGTATTTTTATTTATGTGTCTAATGCTATTTGTGTCTATTTGTTCAGTATATATTTTCATACATCCAGTTGGTATATAAAATTAACAAGTAAACATTCTTAAAAGAGTTCTATTCAAATTGTTTAAAATTAAATAAGCATTTACAAGGTAAATAAATATTTCTGGAGCTCAAATTAGAAAAGTCAAGCAGGACGGAAAGTTCATATAAAAAATGTAAATATAGAAAGTATTGGAAGAAAAAAAAAGTTTTACCTAAGCTCCTTGACCTAACCTGGCCCCCCAGGGCCTTCTCTTTGAGAGAGCTAAGGGGGAATGGGTTAGGTATAATAAGATACAGAAATGTAAATTTATTTTAAAACTCTGTCTACTAAGCTGGGAAATGAAGAATGATAAGGACAGAGGAAATGTTATAGAATAAACCTTGATTTGCATAGTTTATCCTGTAATTCCCAAATATAAATGTTTTAACCGCCTTGAAATGAGTATACTTAATATTCCAATTGCCAAATTTTGGTAAGTAAAGAAAAAGTCCTTGAAAACTATAGAAAGAATTTTCTAAATTATGATTTAAACAGATTAAACAATTATAATATATTCCAGAAATTTGCAGTCTGTATGCTTTTAAGACTATTTACAATTTTAGGCTATTATAAGAAAGATGTTTTAGCCTCTTGTGGAGATGAAAAAAGGAAGATTTTTGCATAAAATATAATTGTTTCAATTTTATTTGGCTTGGGTGTAATCTCCCTAGGTTTATAAGATACTAATAAAATAGATTAGCATTATATTTATTAGATATTTAAGTTGATAAAAATTGTAAGTTTGTGTTTAAAGAAATTAAGTTAAAGAAGGCAATATAGACCTTCTTAAAGTGAAATGACATGCTTTCACAGACAAGAATAAGGGATTTAATACAAAACTTAAATGAAGAAAGTTAATTTCATTGATTGCTAACTGTAATTTAATAAGCTTATTTTAAGGTGAAGTAACTAGTCTATGTGCTTAAGTCTGGTTCTAGGAAGTTTGATAAAACATTTTCTAAGCTGATGTATTAAATTAGAAAATTCCAGGAATCCATTATTAAATCAAAATCTGAATTGATATTGATAGCAAAAAGTAACTTCATAACAGAGAAATCTGTCAGAGGCCACCACAGTCTGGTGGTAGGGAGAAGATAATCTTGATTCCATCGAGAATCTTAGGTTTTCATAACTTAATGGAGAAGTAGTTTTTCCCTGTACTGCTGAAGTAAAATACCTGTTTATTAATATAATTATGGTGAAGGTGTAAAAGTGAAAAATGGAGTACTAAAAAATAGTTGTTTATTTGATATGTTATAAATTGCATTGGAAGTGTTTAGAAAGTGTATAAAATTTCAAAGGGATAGACTTCAGCATTGTCTAACTCTCATGTGCATTTGAACCAAGCCCCCAGTCACCTTGCATGGTGCCTCTCCATTTGAATTATTGGCTAGATTGATCACTATGACCCCTAAAACAATAAAAGTATCTACCGCATCTCCTGGTGATGCTCCTGAAGGAGATGGAAGTATATTACTGTTTTGGACCCCTGTGGCAGCCAGCATTGGCTCAATATCATTAGATTTGCAATGAACATTGCCTCCAGACTGGCTCTATTTCATAGTGCTGAAGTGCAGTATGCACCAGGTCAGTAAAACACTGGAGACTACCTTCTTGTTCTCTCTAAGACCAATGGTGCTGCAGTATGTTGGTTTTCTGAAGGATATGCCAAATGGAGCAATAAATACCAGAGAAATGTGAGTAGAACCTAAATAAACACAATTGGCATTATGGCCTGCTCCCATGGATAGATAATATGCATGGTATTGCAAACCTGGAGCTTCTATATATTAACTGCAGCTCAAAGAGAAACTTGTACATTAATTAGTATTAAATGCTATACTTATATAACTGATGATTAATATCTCTTCTTTATTATATCATATGCAGAGGGACATTAAATATGTTAAACATCTTGGCAAACTTGATTCATTTACTAAGTAGTTAATCAACTTACCTATAAAATAAAAAAATGGCTCTCTTAAGTACTGCCTTTATTTTGCTTGACATATGCTTGTTTATGTCTAGGACATCTGTATTAGTCAGCCAAAGGGGTGTTGATGCAAAGTACCAGAAATCTATTGGGTTTTATAAAGGGTTTGTATTTGGGGTAGATGCTTACAGTCACAAGTCCATAAAGGATAAATTACTTCCCTCACCAAGGTCTGTTGTCACATGTTGGAGCAAGATGACTGCTGCTCTCTGTGAGGGCTCAGGCTTCCTCTTCAGCCTCCATGGTCCCAGCTTCTTCTGTTCTCTCCTGTAGGCTGGTACAAGGCTCTTCTCTCTCCCTGGAGCTCAGTTTCTTCCTGGGCTCTGCTTCTCTGTTCTCTCCAATAGGTCAGCTATAGATATCAGGATCTTTCTCTTCCCAGGATTTCTGCCATGTCTATGTAGCCATCTCTAATCCTCTGTGTTCTTCTCCTGTGTATTTATTACCCAGGGCTCCAGCATCAAAACTCCAACTCTCTCCTCTGCCATACCATTTTCTCTGTGAGTTCCCACCCACCTAGGGGGTAGGGATTCAATGTCCTACTGACATGGCCAAATCCAAACCCCAGTCTTAATTTAATTAAGTAAAAGTGAAACCTCTGAATCTAATACAATCTAATATGCCCAAAGGAAGAGAGCAATTTACAAACATAATCCAATACCTATTTTTGGAATTCATTAATAGTATCAAACTGCTACACTCCATCTTCTGAATTCCAAAAAGACATTACAATATTGAAAAATCTTATTTCAGTAAGAATGCTAAATAGAAAACCATATCACTATCAGTTTAAAAAAAAAAAAAAGTTTGTCTTGGGGCAAAATCCCCTCTGACTGTAGATCTCTGAAACTTTCAAAACAATTTATCTGCTTCCAATATATAAATGGACAGACAAAGGATAAACATTTGTGTTACCCTAAAGAGAAATTGGGAGGGAAACATGAGTCATGGGTCCAGAACAGTTCTGAGAACCTACAGGGCATACTTCATTAGATTTCAAAACCTGAGAGTAAATCCCAAGATGATGGTTTCTTCTCCCTGGGGCCTCATCTTTTCCACAGTCTTGCCTATTGGCTATTTCTTTGGTCCTACCCTCATCAAGCACCTGGGTGGCAATGGAGCTACCAGCCTCACCCTCCAAGAACATTAGGGTGATGGCCACATTTTACCCAAACTTTGGATTAGTCTTAACCCTCCTAGTACAATGAAGTGAAGACAACATTTCACCTAACCTTTAGCACACAGGCCCAACCCTCTCAGATCAATGAGTTGGTGACCTGGCCTTCCCTAATCCATGGGATAGGCCCACCCCTCTCAGACATTAGGGAGGGAACTTACCCTCCCTAATCCTTGAGGAATGTGCTCCACCCTCTCTGTACCCTGGGGTGGCAAAACTCTCCATGAACACCAGTAAGGAACATCCACTTCTTCAACTGTAGGGCAAACTCATCCTCTCTGTGGACGTGGGTGGGGTCCTTCTTTCGACCCAAGGAAATGTCTTGATTCTAGATCTCCACTTCCATGGCTTTCCTCTTGAAATCATTTCCCCTTCCATCTCTCCCCTTGATGTCCTTTTTAGTCCAGGATGCAAGTGGTTTTGTTTATACAGCTCTCTCAAAAAGCTTGTTTGTTTAGCCTGCAAGAAGCAGGGGTCCAAGCCATCAGGCAGTGTCTTCCTACAAGTGTTTCCTAGATAACTGCATTTTCAATCCTTATTATATATTCCAAGTTTAGTTAAGTCCTCAAATGGGGCACTAATGTCTGGGGGCTTGATTTCCAGAGGCTTGGAATTTCTGGAATCACATTCTGTTTTCTTTGTGCCCAACAGTTCAGTTCTCACCTTATCTCTCTCAATTAGAATTTTACTATAAGCTGAAAGGATAAGCAAAGCCACATTCTCCAAGTTTACTTTGGAAAGTTCTTCAGCTAAATACCCAGGCTCACCATTTTCAAATTCTGTCTTACAAATAATAATAATAAAACAGGAGACAATCTTGCTAAGTTCTCTGTGATTTTAAAACACAGATCACCTTTCCTCCAGTTTCCAATAATGGTTTTATTATTTCCTTCTAAGGCCTCAAAAAAAGTCTCTTTAACATCCATATTCCTACTAACAGTCTTTTCAAAACACTCCGGTCCTTTTCTATCAAATATCTCACAATTATTTCCTTCTAAGGCCTTATTAAAAATTAACATTAGTTTCCATATTACTACCAGCAATCTTTTCAATCAATCTGGGACTTTTCCATTTAGCATCTCACAATTCCTCCAAAAAATACCCATTACCCATTTATAAAACCATTCCAGCATTTTGGTAATTGCAAAAGCATGACCCTACTCCTGGTAACAGTTTCTGTATTAGTCAGCCAAAGGGGTGCTGGTGTAAAGTACCAGAAATCTGTTGGGTTTTATAAAGGGTATTTATTTGGGGTAGAAGCTTATAGTCACAAAGTCATAAAGAGTAAATTACTTCCCTCACCAAAGTCTGTTTCCACACATTGGAGCAAGATGGCTGCTGGTCTCTGTCAAGGTTCAACCTTCCTCTTCAAAGTCCATGGTCCCAGCTTCTTCTGGTCTCAACTGTAGGCTGGTACAAGGCTCATCTTTCTCCCTGGGCCTTGTTCTCCCTGCTGCTCTCTGTTCTCTCCACAAGGTCAGCTTTAGACTATCAGGCTTTCTCTCTTCCCAGGGCTTCTGCCATGTCTATGAAGCCATCTCTTTTCCTCTGTGTTCTTCTCCTGTGTATTTACTTCCCCACACTCCAGCATCAAAACTCCAACTTCTCCTTTACCTGTGCCATTTTCTCTGTGTTTTTCTGCCCACCAGGGAGACAGAGACTCCATGTCCTACTGATGTGGCTGAATCAAAACCCCAATCTTAATTTAATCAAGCAAAAGTAAAACCTCTGAATCTAATACAATCTTAGATGCCCAGAGGAAGAGAACACTTTCAGCTCCCAATTAAGAATAAGGGTTAAAACTCTCTGAGGGGGAATCTGAGGTAGGCTAGAACAGGGACATGGGGCGGGGGGTAGGGGGAGGAATGCCATAGGAAAATATTAGGGCAATAACAACAAAACAGTCAGTTTTGTATAAAAGTCCTGCATGTGGGTGCCCATTTTTGCCTCCTCCTCACAGCAGAAAGTCTTTCCAAAAAGGGAGGAGTCAACTGCCCAAGGATGAATACCAAAGACACTCAGAACCAATTAAAATGTTGTATTTTCAATCCTTCTTTTGCATACTCAGAACCAATGAGAATCTTGCAACTCACAAATCTTCATTTACATGGAGGATGGAAGGGGGAGAGGCTTAACTTAATAAGGCTGCAGTTCCTGCCCCAGCATGTTTCTCCCTTGAGCATGCCTGCATACTTGTCTCAAGTGCATACTCTCATTTTTTTCTGATTCACATTAAATTCTTTACTTGCTTTGCCTAACTGTGGCATGTCTTTGAATTCCTTCCCATAATGTTTCCAAGAACCTGGAAGTCCACCCGTGCAACACTTCAAGGAGATCAGCCTCAGTCAAAATCCTGGGATGCTCTCTTTTTCTGAACCTGTGTCTTCTGGGCTTATTTCATGGCCTTAGAAAATCCCCTTTTTACTGGAATTGGAATTCCTCCCTTATCCCTATGAAATATAATTTCCATCTTTCAGGTTGCTCTATTGTAAGTTTTAAAACCAGGTATCCTTTGCCCCAGGCAGATTTGGATTGATTGTTTCTGACACTGCTTTAAATAATTGTAACCTACTCTTCCTGTAGAGCAAGTTCTGGGAAGAGCAAGAGGGAGATGAAACTCCTGGGTCAGGCTTTCAGGCTGCCACTGGATAGACTGGAAGCCACATATATGCACTTCAGTATGCGCATAAGGGTTACTCTGATTCCTCCAAAACAGAGTCACAATAAGAGCTCAGGTCCCCTCCACACTGTGTCAGGAAGATGTTGGATTAGAGAAGAACTCCTGCTGTCAGTATTATGTTACATTTTCTTGATTCAGGGCTGTTACTGCAGTCATTTAAGTATTTCTGGGAGTTCTAAAGAAAATAATTAGGCCTTTTATTATAGTTTTTCAAAGATTCTATGGGTGAACAGACCCTGAAGTGTCTTATGCTGCCATCTTGGTTCCCTAGAAGCAATCATAATAATCTTAAGAGCAACAAAATAATTTAAGGATGCAAATTTTATCCCTAGAAAATATTAACAATATAATGCCATGAAGTATTGTTAAAAAAATCCAACAGAGAGATAAAAGTTAATATTGAATATTATATTAACTGAAAAGAAACCAAAAGAAAAGGATCAGAATTACAAATATATATATAAAATGAAAATAGCAAATAAATAATAACTTTAAATATATGTGGATTAACCTCCAATTAAAGCCTTGTAATTAACTCTATTAAAATATAAGACCCAACTTTATGATGTTTATAAGTGATAGATGCATAAACAATGTAAAAATGTATACCTGCAAATATAAGCATGACTACAACTGTGCAATGTAATACTATTTAAAAAATAGGCCTTTGTATTAAAGAGTGTGATTGAGAATATAAAATATCAATACATCCAATTTATCAAAATATTATTAAATTCCTTAACAGTTTCAAATCACATAAAAAATGAGAAATTTAAAAGCAGGGATTGAATTTTTTAAAAAAAATAATGACATTGAATAATTGCCAGGGATAAAGTTCTAATTTTCTTGAAATTTAGGGCAAATAAGTTATTCATCCTTTCTGAATCTTCTGGTCTTCTATCAAAATAATTTGACTATTAGAAATTATGTATTGGAGTCCCACCAATAAAGATTGAACAAAAAGATTAGTCATATAAATTATTTTTCCCTTGAACAGTTCTTATATTATTTAAAGTATACTTAATGACTATAAAAATTGATTTCAATGCTGGGAAGAAAAACTCCCTCATGGTGATTTTCAAGGAATGAGCAGATGGATGTACATAAGACATCTTAAACCCAAGGACACCGATTGTGAAATAAACTGGTGATGGCCTTTTAATCTCCAAATGAGATTTTCTCTGTGAAATTGAATTTTTGATGAATTGAAAAATTGTACATTCAAATGTTCATCTAATATGTATTATTTTGTCATTCCTTGACCCATACCATTGTATTCTCTCCTGAAATTCTGCAGTATAAACAGTATATCTTGTACCAGCTGCTTCTAATTCTACATGAAAATTGATCTTATTATCATTAATTAATGAAAGATTTGCATGAATGGATTTCATCTCATTGTATGTAGAAGAAGTAAAGTATTGGCTGTTAATATAATTATGAAAGTTTTAATCATATCAGCCATGATTTTTACCTCTTTCCTCTTAGATTTCATCCAATATAGTAAAAGCCAATATGCTAAATAATAAAACAAGTTGCATAAATATTGTTGTGGCTTAATACAACAGTACATATGCTGTGATGTTGAATTATTTGGATTATTTGGAGGAAATACACCATGTTTTCCTTGTGATACCTCAAAAATGCCCATTCTTCAGTTGTTGCACATTCCTAGAAAAATTTTGTTATGCTGCACTAGTCAATACAAAATGCGTGAAGCTGTGGGTTTTGCAAATGGCTGTTTTAACATAGGTCAAAATGACTTATAAATAATAATGAAAGCAGGGTAGTACTGAAAAGTCTGTGAGATAAAATCATATAAACACTTAATCTTAGGTGTAAATAAGCTTTTTATGTACAAAAGAAAATACATGGAAGAAATATCTAGAGAACAACAAAATATTAGTGATTTTCATTTTTGTCTATGAATTTTGTTGTATAGTAATTTTTGGGTAATAAACAATGTTTAATCCTAAGGCTATCATACATTAAATATAAAATTATTTCATTGTGAATAATGTGCTTGCACATGCCTTGTGGTTAATGATCTGACCTTTCAGCTACAGATTAATTTATCATTTGTCTAGAAATGCCTTCTCTTCTAACCAGTCGTTAATTAGAGCATCACAAAAGAATACCAAAAATGCTGCTCAACATTATGTGGATCCTAAGGGGAAGGTAATTTTCTGTTACAACCTGACTTAGATACAATAATTTTTTAACTTTTATGTTGGCATCATGTCAAGCAATCTTCCTTGGAAATTGGTCCCAGAGATGACCCAATGTTTCCTTATCAGCAATCCTCAATATAAGAGGTGCCATGGTATTATCAAGGTGAAAGGGAAGGGATACTCTGCTATGTTTAGGTCCATAGTAGCCCCCTGGTGTATTTGTGATACATAATTTACATGTGAACTTTATATTTGACCAGGACCTGAAAAAAAAATTTAGGTTGATTTATTTTCCCTCAAAAAATCAATGCAAAAAAAAAAAAAAATTAAACGTTAGTTATCCCAAAGGAGATAAATATTACATAACATAAATTCCAGTCTCCTTAAATGGTTTATATATTTTATTTGTGAGAAAAACTTGAGGCTGATAAATTTCTAGACATATAATGCTGGAAAAACTCTTTCAACAACTTTGACTCATGGTAAGTATTAATCTCAAAGTTAGAGAGTTTTAGTTTGGCTCCAAAAAAATGGGTATATTAAAGGAAGGATATGCACATACATATACTTATCATGTAGGCCTTACCTAAGTAATGCCAGGATTTGTATAGATATGGAAATTTTGGAACTGATAGAATCACAGTCACCAAGAAAGGTGCATATATTGAAAATATAATTTTTGGAGGAAATTTGAATAAACTGTGAAAAACATAACATAAAATTAATGGTAATGTGTGCTTTATAGTATTAATAGAAATAAGGTGTTAATTTTTGATCTGTCATTTGAACTAAATAATATTGGATGGAAGAGAACAGGAAATGATGCATAATACTCTCTACAATTGTTTTATACATAACTAGAAATTTTTATTTGCTGAAATTCAATATAAGTAGGAATAAAGTATTATGAGCATTATATTTGGACTCAACCCATTTTGGTAGAATCACAGAGCAAACAATATTTAATGGATGTGATTCTGGGTAAATTACTTAATTTTCCATGTCCTTTTTCTCCTCTAAAAATATGTGCAATTATAATTACTATGGTATAATAATTTCATCTGTA
This sequence comes from Tolypeutes matacus, assembly GCA_026826555.1. NCBI lineage: Eukaryota > Metazoa > Chordata > Mammalia > Cingulata > Chlamyphoridae > Tolypeutes > Tolypeutes matacus. The sequence goes on along the minus strand of JAKSZT010053840.1, from coordinate 11,966,479 downwards.
AAAATGTGCTAGTAAAGAGAAGTATTTATAATATTGTCATGTTCATTCCAATTATGCAACATATGCATATGTGTATATATATGAGTATATATAACATAATAATCAAATATTGATTTTTTAACCTAATTTATAATTGGCAGGCAAACTAAGATTTTATCAGTCATATTTTGCAAATTACTTTTTTATTATGTATTTTTAAAATCACTAGCCTGACTACTAAAAAATGCCAGATCTTTCCTATAAACAGAAACAGCTTTGAAGTCATTCATGCTAAATATCGCATTGCATTTCTCAACAGTTTACAAAGACTGGATGCTATGGGAAGTAGGAATAACACAATCATGCCTGACTTCATCCTTATTGGATTCACAGACTCTGAAATAATCTGCTTGGTCCTCTTTATGTTATTTCTCCTGATATACCTGATTACCATGCTGGGAAATGCAGGTATGATATTGTTAATTCGCCTGGATCTCCAGCTTCATACTCCCATGTATTTTTTCCTTAGTCACCTGTCATTCCTTGACCTCAGTTACTCAACGGTAATCACACCTAAAACCTTAGAGAAATTAATGACTTCAAACAAGTACATTTCATATACCAGCTGCTTCACCCAGATGTCTTTTTATTTCTTCTTGGCTGTCACCGAAGTGTTCTTTCTCTCCTCAATGGCCTATGACCGCTATGTAGCTATCTGCAAGCCTCTTCACTACCAAGTCCTTATGTCCAGGAGACTCTGCCAAGCCCTCATCACTGTGTCCTACATGATTGGTTTCACTGAATCATTAGTCAGTCTTCTTTTCATGTCTAGTTTGCATTTCTGCAAATCCAATGTAATCTATCATTTTTTCTGTGAAATAATCCCAATTTTAGCCCTGTCCTGCACTGACACTCATGATACTGAAATCATGATATTCATTCTTGGTAGTTTAAATGTATTGGTGTCTCTTATCACAATCCTTGTGTCCTATGTGTCTATTCTGTCTACTATCCTGAAAATTAAGTCCACTTCAGCAAAGCACAAAGCCTTCTCTACTTGTGCCTCCCACCTACTTGGAGTCACCATCTATTATGGCAGTACAATTTTTGTTTATTTAAAACCAAAGGAGTCCTACTCCTTGGGGAAAGATCAAGTAGCCTCTGTATTTTATACTATGGTGATCCCCATGCTGAATCCTCTCATTTATAGTCTTAGGAACAAAGAGGTGAAAAATGCTCTCATTAGAGTCATGCAGAAGAGAAAGGAGTCCAGACAACTGAAATGAAAGTGATGCTGAATATTTAAGTACATCTTTTCTTGCTTTCCTTTTTTGGGTATTTATTGGTCTCTCTCTAAACACAATAGCATCCTTTAATTAGTTTGAATTTTTGTTGTGCCATCCTTTCTTAGATAATGCATTATTTTAACATTTCCAAAAATATGATTTCAGAAATTGATATAGTAATTGGAAGTCATGAAATATGTGTTAATCCTGTGGTTTATGTATATGTGATTTTAATGGCAACTAATGTGCAAGAAAAAAAAAAGGTGTTATTCTTCAAATTGTGTCATAAAAATTCCCATGCATATTCCAATTTCAGAGAATTTTATGGAGAGCTCTTTCAGAAATTATTCCATTTATTCTGTAGCAAAGAAGTATAGCACATTCTTAAACATTACTGGTTGGGCTGAAAAATCTAGAGTTTATAATTTAGATCTGATAACTTTTTTAAATGTATTTTCCTTAATAAGTCACCCAAAGTTTAATTCTTACCTCCTCAATTGTACAAGAGAAATAATTATAAATTCAGATTTATTTTAAATATAGAATCATATGATGAATGAAAAGAATTTAATGCTGTACTAATAAATTTTGACCATGATCATCAGAATGCTTATATTCTTGCAAAGTTTTGAATACATATTATTTGTTGTTATGAAAATGTTCACTGGTGTTTTATAAATACTTATGGCTACTCTTATTCATACACAAACAAGCAGCTAAAAAAGAAAAAGAGCACTTTAATATTTGGTCTCAGAGCAAACAAATATTGTGATAGAATTAAGTTAGAGAAAAAACTATATGTGAACATTTAAGATATTTGGAAACTATTTTAAATTATTAAATAAAATGAAATGACCTAATCATTTTGCTGAGTTTTGTGCATGATTTTCTTTACAAATCTTATTTATAAAATGTACCAAAATATTTTCATTATTCCAAATAGGAAACCTGTACATTTTAAGCATTAACAAATATTTCCTTTTAAAAATGCCCTTATATAATCTGGAATTGCAGTTTTAATTTTCACTACTATTCAATGTATATTTAATAAAGTATCTTTTCTTCATTTTCCTATATTTATCTTTTTATTTAAATTTAAGCCATGTTTATTAGATACAGTTTTTTTTACCTCAAATAATTTGTATTCTTTTAATTTGTATTTGTATTTTCTTTGTAAAATATATTTGTTCATTTTCTTAAATCATTTTTGAATCATTAAAATTCAATCTCTGTTTTATGATTAAAATTTTAAAGAAGTCACACAAGTTCATCACTGTTTATCAATTTATTCAAATAAGTAAAATAGACATTATTTTTTTTACATCCTGAATTCATATAAACTTTTGACTGTAAAGAAATAAAGACTAGAATGAGTATAACAAAATATGTATTGAAATGATCTTATACAATAATGGTGAAAAATAGATTATATTTACTGAGCACCAACTGAGTACCAAACAATATTCAAAGGGATTTAGGTATATAATTAACATATTATATTTACACAATACTTCAGGTAAATACATGTAAAATCTAAAATTTTATCTCAGTTAATGAAAAGCTATATTCCTTCTTCTTCAGGAAAACTCTTAAGAGCCATCTTGGAATTTTCTCTATGTTGCACACCTGACATGGAATACAACAGCATGTTTTATTGCTTCTCTGTGCAGAATATATTTGGTGTGTGACTATGAACACCTCCTATTCTACCACCCTGGCCCAAGGAACCATAATCTCAGGCTTTACATTATTTCCACACCCTTCTAGATTGTCTTCTTCTGCTCTGCTTTGTGCCTCTAGAGTCTAATGTCAATGTAGTGGGCAGTGATACTGATAAAAAGTAGGTTGTATTATGTCACTTCTCTTTAGAAAACCTACAAGACTTGCACAAAATTGAGTCAAAATCAAAAATTTTCTATTAACCTACAGTTCCAACATGATCTTGCCCCTACTCCTTACATCTATGAAATCACCATTTATCTTTGCATCTATCACACTCATTTTGGAGCAGCCACATGCTTCCCTGTACACATCAGTTCTCATCCTGCCTGAAATGTTTCCATTTTTTTCTTCTTCTTGAATTTCCCCTTCACTGGGTAACTGCATGGATCTTTTCTCATTCTCTTCCTCATAAGACCATGCCTCAGATGCTATTTAAAATTTAAGTAGGTGCTATTTAAAACAGAGCAGGTACTATTTTAAATAGGTGCTACTTTAAATAAGCACTATTTAAAATGGAGCAGGTGCTATTTAAAATTTGTTCTCTATAGCAATTATCCCTTTCTAGCACTGTATATATTTTGATTATACCTCTGTTAACTCTGTTTCCCTCTCATTGAAACCCAATGAGCATAAGATGTTTGCCAATACTGTTAATGTTGTATCCTCAACACCTACAGGTTAGAATTACACGATAGTGTTATTTGTCTTAGTTAATCTTAACTTCCTCCTGAGCCCAGAAATAGTAATTAAATGTCAATAGCTTAATCTTAGTCCAAGCAGATAATTTAAACAGACCATTTAGGATATATTCGTTTTATCTTTTTATAAAAATTATTTAGTTTTGGAGAGAGTCTCCCACTTTACTTTTTCCCACAAGATGTGTTCAAGCATATGCAGGAGAGAAACCCATGTGCACTCTATGGGGAGGGATAAAATCTCATTTGGGAAAAGTTGTCCCTAGTCTCTGGCTTTCAAGTAGTGTCTTTTGGGAGACTGTTTGCTGCTTGCTTTGCTGACATTGGCAGATGATGCCTTCCAATGGAATAATTCATGAGTGTACCACTCTTGGTTGATTAGACCCTAGTGTTGTTCGCTGGTTGACTAAGCCTCAACTTGGCATCTGCGGAAAGCACAACCCTGTCACCACACCCTGCTGTCCTGCTGTGAGGCCGAAGTGGTCCATCTCCAATTTTCCCTTCCATGGCAGGCACCATGGTCCTATGACTATCAAGTCAGCAACAGTTTGCATAGGTGGGTTGAGGTCAGCCAAGTTAAGTTAATCTGAGACTTCTGGGCCTCACCAAACAGCCCATATTGGTTTACTTTGATGTGGCTCTTCCACTGATTGGAACTGACAAATTGTGTTCTCAAAATTATCCCCGATTTATCCTATCTGAGATTGTCTCAAAAAAGGGCTATCAAAAAAATGCATATTATCTCTGTAATCCTTTTACTTTAACAACACAGATGTGAAACCATAGAATAAGTCTAAGGAGAAATGTGAGTTACTTTTACAAAGAGAATTAGCAAAATTTTATTTGGTGCAAGCAACAAAACTTTTCATTAGCATCGTTGAAAACAAACTATGAATTTTAAAAAGCACAATATTTCCTAAGGTAATTTACCAATTTTTAGAGGTTGAATGATGTCAAAAACAAACACAAGGTGTATGTGAGTATATAAATAGACTCAAAGTTTATTTTTTAAACTAAGACTACAAGACAATAAAATACTTTACAGATTTATGAGTGGTTATACTACCAAAATCACTGCAATAAAAAATAATTAAAATCTTATTGTACTAGCATAAATATTTAAATACTGATCAATGAAAAAGAATTGAAAGTATAGGAAGAGAAAAACAGATATGTTCTTTTTGTGGTAAAGTAGACTAATTCAAATAATAGATAAATGAACTATTTCAGAACCCATGTTAAATTGTTTAATGAATGTACAACATAAAATTAAAATTTTATGATATATAGGTTATTGCAAGTGGATTGAATAGTATAATAATTGCCTGTTTCAGACTATGTCTTGATAGCCTAAACTGGTTAAATGCTGTTGCCACAACCTGTAAATATATATCTCCAACTTATTAGATATAAGGTTTGCATAGAAAAAACTAGAAGGAACAGAATTAAAAAGTGACTGAGAAAAATGGTTCTTGCCAATCTAAGGGACAGAGTTCTGATACCTATAAAACTTAATAAAATTGATAAAACATAAAAAAGTATGAAATAAAGATGGTAATATCAAGCAAATATGAATAATTATCAACATGTTTAACCTCCTGAATTATCACAAATTTGAAAAAAATTGTGAAAGGTAAAATTTTGTGCAAAATCAAAAATAGACATCCCTACAATATACAATGCTGTGTATATCTGATGTACTTTTGTGTTCAGGTGCCTATTATGATTTCAATCACCTAATAGGTTCTCTGTGAATATGTGTTGCATGAATTAATAAAATCATGAATCAAAGATTATAAAAGGTTACAACAACACAATTCACTGGAACTATGAAGATCAATAGTTCAATTTTAAACATTACTTAAGATAGGAAAATGGGAAATCACTTATACAAATGAAACAGGTGAATAGCTAAATGAGTATTCAGTCAAATACTGTGAAAATATGGAAATGATCATGGTAAAATCAAATTATATATAATAATGGTATATAAATTTGTTCCAATATGCAACATTGGTATGTATAAAAATAAGAAATAAAATAGAGATTTGAAATTAAATGATTGAAGAGAAGAGTTGTTTTTTTGGTTTTGGTAAATAGTCAACTCTTAATTTTGGATTATGGGTAATTATTATCTTTTAATTCTGATTAGTGGTGTAATGTTTTCTATTCCAAGTACAAGGAAAATTGTGCTTCTGATTGTGTCAGTGTGTGTGTTTATATGTATTAGGAGGGAAAGGAAACTAGTGGACCTACATTTAAAAAGTTATAATTTTTATTTTGTCTCAATTTGAAAGAATGAATAATGGGATTCAATGACAAAATGATAGAGTCAAAGGAAGAGTTTTCATAATAACAATGATTATATTATATTTTAAATATATTGGAAAAATGCTATTGCTTTCCCTCAATACCACATATTGAAAGAATTCCATCATTCCAAAAGTTCTTTGTATGTAATATTGGACAGTCATTCAATAGGACAAAAATGTTTTTTTCCCTGGGAGTTCCTCACCCAACAGTAACCTTCTCACAGGTGCCTTCATGGCCTCATTTCTCAGACTGTAGATAATAGGGTTGAGTGTTGGAGGCACGACTGTATAAAGGATTGAAATCAAAAGCTCAACAGCATTTGGAGAATCTGTAGTTGATTTTAAGAATTCACAGATGCCTGTGGAGATGAAAAATGAGACAACGAAGAAGTGAGGCAGGCAAATAGAAAAGGCCTTAGATTGGACCTCAGCAGAGGGCACTTTCAGAACTGTGGAGAAGATGTAGTTATAGGAGATGACAATGGAGGTGAAGCAGATTAATGCCATCAGAGAAATGAAACCAATCACTACAATCAGTCCACAGTAAACATTGGAGCAGGAGAGCTTCAGCACCTGTGGATGTCAAAAATTTTTTTATATGTATCCATTACATTTAATTGAGAAATGTATATATTTATTCATCTGTGTTTACTTTTAAGTTTTTAATTGCTTATATTTTCAATTATTAAATGTACAAAATAAAGTAAAAAAAAAAAAAAAAAAAGAATGTGCTGGAGAATGTGGCTGCTGTGTACAGGATTCCAGAGGCAGCCCCACTCAGCCACACAGCTGCCACAGCCCTCCAACAGGTACCAGGATCCATGATGAGCTCGTAGTGCAGTGGGAAGCAGATGGCTGCATAGCAGTCATAAGACATCGCAGTGAGAACGGCCACCTCAGCCGAGGCCAGGGAGATGAAGAAGAAAACTTGAAGCAAGCACTAACCATGGGAAATATAGCCATCACCCTTCAGGGAATTGTCAATGGACTGCAGGATGATGACGGAAATGAAGGAGAGGTCCAGGAGAGAGAAGGGCTTCAAAAAGTAATACATTGGGGATAGGAGAGCCTGGTCCAGTGTGGTGATGGTGATGATGATGAGGTTACCTGCCAAGGCCAATAAGTACATCACAAAGAACAGCAAGGCGTATAAGATATGCAGCTCATGGTTGTCAGAAAACCCCATGAGGAGGAAACCACTCATTGTGGTTATGTTTTCCAGAACCATTTTGACAATGCAAAATGTGGAGCTGGTGTCCAGAAGATAAGAGAAAATGGGAAATGCAATGGAAAATTTTAGCATAAATTTCCATTCATTAATTCATCATTGTTTCTTTAGAAATTCCTTATTAAACACCTGGTATGGATCAGCTGTGCCCTAGGTTTTAGGGATCCACAAACGAAGAGCTCTGTTTCTTGCATTCATGGAACTTAGTGTCCACACTAGTAAACCAGTAGCTGTAGCTGAATGCATGTGTGGTCCAAATTAATGGCCTAACAGAAAAACGTTTACATTTGCACCCAAAAATAAAACCAACAACAACAAAAACCCTTTTTCCATTTCCACAGGTGAAAACCATCGTTTCCCTTTAAGTAAACAACAGAAAAGCAGGGATAAGCTCTCAGAGAGAGGATTCTGAAAATGGGTGTTTGCATCTGTGTATGGTAAATTGCTCTATTTTTGCAATGGAATGGACTTTAGAGGAAATACGGCATTGCAAATTGAAGCATGGTTTAGTTGATTGAACAGTGTGATACCTAAGATCCTTTCCTGCTCAACAATTCTGCCATTATGAGGAAAGCCTCCTGTAATTGTGGACTCAACACGAAGAGGTATAGCGTTATCCTTTTTCCAATTAATATTTTATTAATGATAGCTCTTCAAAATCTAGAGCAAACATGTTTTCAGAAAAATATACTTACATGTCACTTTCAGAATCATTGACTGGTTGCCTGGAGTATCTTCTCTATCTACTAACTTTTCATTTCAATCTTCATTTTATTCAACTTCCCTTCAGATAATTTATCTTCAGTTCAAGTAATTTGATATTGACCATTTACTGCATGCAAAGTTATTTGCCAAAAGAGAAAAAGTAATGATTGTTTTAAAGTGGTCTTAAATGACGAAGAAAAATATTCCAATACTCAGTATGCAAGGTGGGAAAAAAAGACTATGAAGGGTATAGAGTGATATTTCAGAGAAGGGAAAATTAAGTTTAGCTTCCTTGTCCAGTGTTTGGTCTTTGTGGGATGGATGTGGCCAAGTGCTCTCCCCTCATTAAAAGAGTTCTACCCTCGTTAAAGTACTGATGGGTTATTTCATAAGAAGTCCCGCACGTTACTGCATTTTTCCATTCTTCTGTGAGTTCTGCATAACATCTTGTAACCTGCTGCATCAGTGACCTATCAGGCTTTACTCTAAACCCTGGGAAAAATTAGAAATGATAACCTGGAGAATTTTAAACTTGAAGCCCTGCTCCATTACATATGGATCTGGCAAAGGCTCTCGTTAATCAATTAATAGTCCATTTTACTCAGTTTATATTTCTAATATATGGTATCAATCCCTCTGCTGACATTCCTTTGGGAAGAATGAAGTTGGATTTGAGGACACCATTTCTACATCCTTTTGTCTGGTTGGTGTCTCTGGTTTAAACTAATAAATTAAATGGATAAAAAATTAACTAAAAGACTTTAAGCTTTTATTTTTGCTGCCATATTTGAAGGCCTCTTTTCTCTCTGCCAATATGAATCATAAAATTTATGTATCTAGACCCACCGTCTAACTTATCTATTTTGATCAAATCTCACACTGTGTAATAAATAGCAGGAAGAATGAGAGATCAAAATATGTGCCTCCAACAACAAGTCTCCCTTTCAATGTCCTCTTTTTTTGTCTTTTTCATTGAACTGATAAAATGAAAAACAGCATTATTGTCCATATTTAATTTTGGTTCAGTAAATATTTTAATTTGCCAAATCTGTACAAGTAATTATCAATAGACAGGGAAGTCAAAAGACTAAACAATTTTGAGTGCCCATTTTTATGAGTCAGTCACCATACTAGAATTATATATTATTTAATCCACACAAGCATTTTTCTCTTCTATAAGTTAAAGAATTTGATCTCAATTTTATGTGAAAAAACAACTGAGAGTACATAAGAGAATTGGCCTTTCCAATTAACACTACTTCCTCACATGTAAAAGACTCTCAGTATTAAGGAAATGCAAGCAGGAACATTGCTGTCTTTTTTTCAAGCCATAATTACACAGAAAGCATATCTATCAAAAGATATTGCTCAACCAGTGATATGAAGGATTATTTTAATAAGTGTTTCAAGGCTACTTTACTGGGTATTTATATATACACATAAAATATTAACCTTTTCCAATTTACTTGTTCTCTTTAACATGTTTCATTTTTGTAATACATTTATATAAATTCAACCAAAAAACTTTGTTAATCTGCTCATTTTCAGGGAAGTATATTTCCTTCCTTGTTAGAATTAACAATCTTGCTTTTTCAAACTCAATTTGAAGATTATAGGGTTCTGTTAGTTTTCATAAAATCTTTCCTTCTTTCCTTACCCAAAATTGGAAAACTCACCACAGCTATCAAAGCTGATTACCATTGCTGAACTTTATCACATATAATAAAACAGATATTTTTAAACATGTTTTTTCCCTTGAGACCTGAGGGTTTTTTTGACATCTTTCCTAATGGAAGCCTGAACAGAATGATAAATATATCTCATTTACTCTACTGGGACTTGTAAATGGCACCTGGGACTTGGCGCCTTTGAAATGTCACAGAGGAGGAATAGTTTAGTAAGACAGGGTTTGGCTGTCCCTCACTCAGTGCTCTCAGACTTTAATAGACTTATGAGTCACCTGGAGAGCCTATTAAGTTATTGGAACCTATGTGCTCTGTCAGAAATTCACATGTATTGGGTCCTGGTGGTGACCAGGTACTTGAATTTCTAACAAGCTCTCAGGTGGTGCTAATTTTATTGGTCTGAGGACCACACCTGGAGAAATGTTTCCCTAGCTATCATGTATTTCTGAAAGAGAAACAGGAAATTCCTAAGAAAAAAATTTTTATGAATGAATCTCTAAGTCATCTCAGGAAACTAGAAGTCAGTGTATATTTTGTCTTTATGTTAGAAATTCATACCTATATCAAACCTCAGATGTGTAATACCTATCAAACAACACTCACAAACATAGAAATGTCTTTTAAAAGATCTCTGAGACAATCTTGCAGCAGTATCTGAAAATATCATAACATTGTTCCAGTCATTAAAATTTATTATTAAAATCTTTGCTGCGATATAAGTACTTAGAAATCATTGTATGCCCACACATTTTGTTTTATAATTTCTGAGTTCTCTACCCACTCTACTTATTGTTACTTTTACAGTAATAATCATATGTCTACAAATTAAACATTGCTTTTTCTGAATTTTAATTTTCCTTACAATAAAATTAAGAAAGATAGAATTATTGAGTTTAGGTTATGAAAACACTTTTTATAGGTTTTTAATGCTTCCAAACTTCTTTCTAAAATTATGTAATGTTCCATTGCTCCCAGTATTTTTTATTTTTATTTATTTTTTATTTCAAAGATTTAGATTACATAAATGTTACCTCAAAAATATAGGAGATACCCATAAACCCCACCCTCTGCCCCTCCATCACTCTCCCCCCACAAACAACATATTTCATTAGTGTAGTACATTTGTTGCAATTGATGAGCACATATTGAAGCATTGCTACTAGTCATGGTCTATAGGATACATTACAGTTTACACTTTTCCCCACACAATTTTAAAGTTTTGACAGAATATATAATGGCCTGTTTCTGTCATTGCAATGTCATGCAGGGCAATTCCAACATCCCAAAAATGACCCATGTTACACCTATTCTTCCCTCTCCCTCCCCTCAGAACCTCTGGGGACCCACTGCCTTTATATCAATGGTACAAGTTCTTCCATTACTAGAATAATAATAAGTCTACTTTATCTCATAGTTACAATCCCCCTTTATGTTTATTTATTTCTCAATCGTGAGGATTTGGGGGTGGTGATGCCCACTCTGTTTCTGATTGAGAGGGGTAGATGGATGGAACAGTCTTGCTTGCAGTAATATATATTCTCTGTTTTTTGGCATGGACATTGCCCATCATCATCCTTTTGTTAGTTGTCCCGGGTAAGTCCATAAACTGCACAGTAGGTGTTGCTAGTCAGACCATGATAATAAACCTTCGGTTCCAGGGAGGCTCATTCCCTGGAGTCACATCTTACACTGGAGGAACACAGTGTATGAATATTTCCTGCTTTGTTCTCAAGTAGAGGGGCAAGAATTTCTCAAGAACATGGGCAGTGCCTAAAAAAAAAAAAACAGACCAATGTGTCAAGCCTTCAATATTATTGCATGTGTCTGTGAACATTATTCTTCAAAAACTGAAACTTAGTGGTTACCATTGGTTCTGAGGGGCAGGAGATGGAAGAATGGAATAGATGGAATGTAGGGTATTTTTAGTGCGTTGGAATTGTTCTGCCAGGATCTTGCAATGACAGATACAGGCCATTTTATGTTTTGTCAAAACTTATAAAAGTGTATGTTGCAAAATGTAAACCTTTGATCATGGTTAGTAGCAATGCATCAATATTTGTACATCAATTGTAACAAATGTACCATACAAACTTAAAATATTATTATAGGGGAAAGTGAGAGGGGATAGGGGTTGGGTATATGGGAATTTCCTATATATTTTTTGTGTGACTTTTCTGTAAACTTGAGCTTCTTTTAAAATAAAGCAAAAAAAAAAAAAAAAAAAAAAAACAGACACTGGGGGAACATACAGAAGAAACTGTTATTGTAGTAAAAATTAGCATATCTTATGGTGATGAAAGACACAATGAAAAAAATTTTTTTTTAATTTTTATATTTATTTTTTGTTTTTGTATTTTGTTTCTTTTTCAATTTTTATTTTTATTCATTTATTTCGTTGGCTTTGTTTTAGGGAAGTTTTGGACTGCAGAAGGGTCACAACTGTTGCAGGGAAGGATCAAGGTTGTGGCATATCGGTGATGAGGGTTGTGTAAGGAAGGGTGCCCCTGGGACATGGCTCTAAGGCATATGAATATGTTCAAGTGGTCATGGTGTATTGTCTCAGTGGGTGGAGACCCACACAATAACTGAAAGAATATTGCTTTCCCATCCTGGGAACTCCTGCTACATTCTCTAATAGAGTGGCAATAATTCCTAGAGTACACAGGCAGTGCTGAGCAAAGGAGGACAGACCAGTATGCAAGGCCTTTGACATTGATGGTTGTACTTACGGGCTTTGTTCTTATGAAATTCAAACTTAGCTTACTATTACATATGGCCTATGAGTTAACTCCTGAAAGCCTGCTTGTTGTTCAAATATGGGCTCTCTCTAAGCCAAACTCAGTATATAAACTCACTACCTTCCCCCCAGCATGGGATATGACTCCCAGGGATGAGCCTCACTGACATCAAAGGATTATTACTAAGCACCAACTAGCAATGCATTTGGAAAAAGACCTTGACCAAAAAGGGGGAATATTAAAAACAAATGAGTTTTCATGACTGAGAGGTTTCAAAGTAGGTCAGGACACCCTTTCAGAGGTTACTCTTACACACATCACATGAGGATCTCATTGCCTGCAACAGTAAACAGTGCCTCAAGCAGGGTTGTTCCTCAGACCTCTAGTGACATCTAGACACTATAAGCAGAGCAGACAATCTCAGGATTTTGGCAACTTTTCAGTGGGTCTTACCTCATAATATTTGCTCACCATAACAGAGTTACACTTATTTATAATTTCCTTATATATGGCTATTCTGCCCCTTTTATTTGAAATTCTTTTAGCACTATACTCATTATATATGTACCAGAGACTTACCTCTTTGGTCTGTTCATGTGCCACCTGAGTTCCGAATGTCAGCAGTGTTGAAGATCCACACTCAAGTTCACTCAGGGCAACTAACAAAATGAGGATGATGAACAATGCCCATCCCAAAAAACAAAGAGTACATACAACTGCAAGCAAGGCAGTTCCATCCATCTTCCCCATGGGATATAAGCCCCTTCTCAATCAGGAACTAAGTGGGCATCACCATACTAAAATCCTCTAGATTGAGAAATGAACAAACATAAGGAGGGAATGTAACTATGGACTAAAGTAGACTTGTTATTATTCTAGCAATGGAAGAAATTGTATCCTTGACATAAGGGCAGTGGCCACCAGAGGGTCGGTGTGTAGGAAGAGGGAAGAATAAGTATAACACAGGCATTTTGGGGACATTGGGATTGTTCTGAGTGACTTTGCAATGATGGATACAGGCCATTGTGCATTTTGTCCAAACCTATAGAAATCTGTGGGGTAAAATGTAAACTCTAATGTAAACTATTGACCATGGTTAGTAGCAATGCTTCATTATGTGTTCATCAATTGTAAAAAATGTATCCTACTAATAAAAGGTGTTGTTAATGGTGAAAAGTGTGAGAGGGGAAGGGGTGGGTTATGTGGGAATCCCCTATATTTTAAATGTATCATTTATGTCATCTAAAGTTTCTATTTAAAAATTCATCAAAGTGATTCATATAAGGTTCTCAGCTAATGATGACAAAATAATAAGTGCTGGATGTTGTCTCATCATCAATTTCTTATTTAAAATTTTATCACAAAATATTTCTGAAAATTGAAGAGATATTTTCTAATTTTCTTTGCAAGATCAGTATAAACTCAATAACAAAATCTCACATAGAAAACAATGGAAAAATTACTTTGATCATCCCAATAGATGATCATTTGATAAAGTTCAACGTCCATTCATGATAAAACCATTAAATTACTCTAAAAGATTAAGGACTGATCACTCTAGTTTTTAGTGTCTCTGTCTTCAGAATCCCTCAATACCCCACTATGGGTCTGCCTGGGGTAGTCCTGGCTGGATTGCCCCCTCTTTTGTCCTGCACAAACTTGACTGTTGGGACCTGTGGCTCCACCTACACCCTATATAGGACAAGAACAAGGCAGTGTTTCTCCAGCCTCTCTGGGTAACTGCAGGTGCTTTTGACCCACACAGACTGAATAGTCAGGCACCTGTATTTCCATTCCCACTCTTAATAGTATAGGAGGGGGCCAGTGTTTCCTCAGCTTTCCAGGCAATGGCAGGCACTTTCAACCTACAAAGACTGAACTGTTGGGCACCTGAGGATCCACCCGAACTCCCCAATAGGATAAGAGGGGACTGTTGTTTCCTCAGCCTTTCTAAGCAATGGCAGGACCATTGGGTACCTGTGGTTTCATTCCCACCCCCTAAAGGGCAGAGGGACAAGACTCCTTCAGCTTCTCAGGGCAGCTGCAGGTGCATTTGGCCCACACGGATTAGAATGTTGGGCCATCTGGAGGGTCTAACCCCACCCGTGGCAGGGGAGGAGGGCGGCTGGTGCTACAGCAGATTACCTGGGCAACTGCCATCTTTTTGGACCTGCATGGCATAGATTGCTGCCGAAATGTGCAACTCCATTCTTGCCTGACAGAGGATAAAGGTAGGAAAAGTTTCATCAGTTTCTGGAGCAACATGGGCAGCTTCAGTTTCCACAGCTTCCAGCACCAACTAAATCTTCAGCTCCTCCTATGCAACTAGCAAGGGAGAAAGGGCAAGAAAGCCCTAAACAAAAGAGAGAAACTGCACCAAGAAAAAATATATCTAATAAGTCAAATTTCAAGACACCAAAAAAAATTACAATCCATACAGGAAGATATGGTCCAGTCAAAGAAACAATATAATCCTCAAGATGACATAAAGGAGTTGAGACAACTAATCATACATGTTCAAACAGATCTCCTTAATAAATTTAATACATGGCTAAAGAGTTTAAGGATATTAAGATGAAACTGAGTGAGCAAAAGAATTTTAAAGGATACAGAGAAAAATAGCAGATCTTATGGAATGAAAGGCACAATAAATGAAATTAAAAATACACTGGAGGCATATAATGGCAGATTTGAGGAGGCAGAAAAGAGGATCGGTGAGCTTGAAGATATAGCCTCTGAAAGTGAACTTAAAAAAGAACAGATGAAGAAAAAAATGTAAAAAATTGTAAAGGGACTCAGGGAACTAAATGATGGCAAAAAACATGCAAATATATGTGTCATGGGTACCCCAGAAGGAGAAGAAAATGGAAAAGGGGCAGAAGGAATATTTGAGGAAATAATGGTTGAAAATGTCCCAAACTTTAGGAGGGCATAGATATCTGTATCCAAGAAGCACAACATACTCTCATCAGCATGCATCTGAGACACATAATAATCAGAATGTCAAATGACAAGGAGAAAGAAAGAATTCTGAGAGCAGCATGAGAAAAGTGATACAAAATATACAAGAGATACCCAATAATATTAAGTACTGATTTCTCATCAGAAACCATGGAGGCAAGAGGCAGTGCTATGATACATTTAAGATATTGCAAGAGAAAAACTGCCAGCCAAGAATCTTTTATCCAGCAAGACTGTCTTTCAGAAATGAGGGCAAGTTTAGAATATTCACAGATAAACAGAAACTGAGAGACTTTGTAACCAAGAGACAGGCTTTGCTATAGCCCAAAAAGAAGACAGGAGAGAGAACAGAGCCTAGAAATGAAGATTATATCAGTAAAAGTAATGAAAACTATAAAAACTGTGGTGAATTTAAAATATTACAAATAAAACCCGAATGTCAAAATGGTGAAATAAGAACTGCCTTTACACTATTAAATTGAATATTAATGGTTAAACTCCCTAATCAAAAGACACAGACTGGCAGAATGGATTAAAAAAATATGAGCCATCTAGATGCTGTCTACAAGAGACTCAGTTTAGATGGAAGAATACCAACAGATTGAAAGTGAAAGGCTGGAAAAAATTATTCCATGCATGCAGTAACAACAACAACAACAACAACAACAACAAAAGTTGGTGTAGCTATACTTACATAGGATAAAATAGATTTTAAAAGCAAAGCTGTTATTAGAGACTTAGAGACAAAAAAGGACATTATATATTAATAAAAAGGGCAACTGACCAGGAAGAATTAACAAGAATTAACAATCATAAATGTATACCTAGGGAATACCCCAAAATACATGAAGCAAACATTGGCAAAACTGAAGGGAGAAATACAAATGTCTACAATTATATCTCAAAACACCACTCTCAGCACTGGATAGAACAACTGGGAAGAGGATCAATAACGAAACAGAAAGCTTGAGTTATATGATAAATGGACTAAACCTAGTAGATATATACAGAACATTGTTAACCCAGAGCAGCAGGATATATACATTCTTCTCAAGTGCTCATGGATTTTTCTCCAGGATAGACCATATGTTGGGTCACAATGCAGATCTCAATAAAAGCAACAAGATCAAAATTATACAAAGCACTTTGATCATAATGGATTAAAGTTGGAAATCAAAAAGAGGTGGGAAAAGGGAAAATTCACAAATGTTTGGAGATTAAACAACACACTCAAATAATCATTGGGACAAAGAAGAAATTGTGAAAAAAATCAATAAATACCTCGAGATGAATGAAAATGAGAATACAACATATCAGAACCTATGGGATGCAGTGAAGGCAGTGCTGAGAGTGAACTTATAGCTCTCAATGCTTACACTGAAAAATAAGAAAGAACTGAAATCAGTGACCTTACTACCTAGCTGGAACAACTAGAAAAAGAACAGCAAACTATTCCTGAAGGAAGTAGAAGGAATGAAATAACAAAGATCAGAGCAGAAATAAATGAAATTGCAAACAAAAAGCAAAGGAGAGAATTAACCGAACCAAAAGTTGGTTCTTCGAGAAGATTAACAAAATTGACAAACCCTTACTAGACAGACAAAGAAAAAAAGAGAGAAGATGCAAATAAATGAAATAAAAATGAAAATGGTGACATTACTATTGACCCTGCAGAAATAAAAGAGATCATAAGAGGATTTTATGAGCTACTTACACCAACAAACTAGATGAACAACCTAACTGACCCTAAAAGAAATAGAAGGTCTCAACAAATCAATCACAAGTAACAAGATTGAAACAATCATCAAACAACTCCCCCAAATGTAAAGCCCAGGACCAGATGGTTTCACAGGTGAGTTCTACCAAACATTCAAAGAAGATTTAATACCAATCTTACTCAAGCTTTTCCAAAATATTGTACAAGAAGGAAAGCTACCAAACTGATTCCATGAAATGAATGGCACCCTAATACCAAAGCCAGAAAAAGATATTATGAAAAAAAGAAAATCACAGACCCATTTCTCTAATGAATGAGGATGTAAAATTCTCTACAAAATACAGGCTAATTGACTCCAAAAACATATCCAAAGAATTATTCATTATGAGCAAATGGGTTTTATACTGGGCATGCAAGTGTGGTTCAACACAAGAAATCAGTGAATACACGGCCTTAATAAATCTAAGAAGAATAATTACATGGCCCTATTAATTGACACATTAAAGGCATTTGATAAAATACAGCATCCTTTCTTAATAAATATACTACAAAAATGTAGGAATTTAAGGCAACTTTCTCAACATGATAAAGGGCATATACGAAAAAACCCACAGCTAACATTGTACTCAATGGTGAAAGACAAAAGCTTTCCTGTTGAGATTAGGAAGGAAACAAGGATGCCCACTGTCACCACAGTTGTTCAATATAGTACTAGATGTTCTAGCTAGAGCAATCAGGCAAGAAAAAGAAACAGAAGGCATTGAAACCGGAAAGAAAGAAGTAAAATTTTTGCTCATGGCAGACAAAATGATCCTAAACCTAGAAAGTCCTTAAAAATCAACAACAAAGCTGCTAGAGCTAATAAACAATTTCAGAAGAGTGGCAGGATACAACATCAATATGCAAAAATCAGTGGTGTTTCTAAACACTAGTAATGTGCAACCTGAGGAGAAAGACAGGAAAAAAATTCCATTCACAGTAGTGACTAAAATAATCAAATACTTAGGAAAAAAATTAACCAAGGATATAAAGCACAAGTATTCAGAAAACTACAATGCATTACTAAAAGAAATCAATAAAGATCTAAATAATTGGAAGAACATAACATGCTCATGAAGTGGAAGAGTAAATATTATTAAGATGTCAATTCTACCAAAATTGATAACCAAATTCAATCCACTCTCAAAAAAAAATTCCACCAACTTTTTTTTAAACAAATGGAAAACACAATTATGAAGTTTATTTGAAAGTGTAAGGGGTCTTGAATAGCCAGAAACATCTTAAGAAGGAAAAGTAAAGTTAAAGGACTTTTACTTTCTGAGTTTAAATCATTTTACCTAGCTACAGTGGTAAAAACAGCATGGTACTGGCATAAAGATAGACACATAGACCAATGGAACTAAATGAATGGTTCAGAAATGACCCTCAAATCTACAGTCAAGTCATTTTTGACAAGGCTGTCAAACCCACCAGCATGGGCAGAATATCTATTCAACAAATGGTGCTGAGAGAACTGGATATCCATATCCTAAAGAAAGAAAGAGGATCCCTAGTCCACATTTTATACAAAAATTAACTCAAAATGGATCACAGACCTAAATATAAAAGCTAGAACCATAAAGCTTCTAGAAGAAAATGTAAGAAAACATCTTCAAGACCTGATGGTAAGTGCTGTATTCTTAAACCTTACACCTAAATCATGAGCAACAAAAGAAAACATAGATAAATGGTACCTCCTCAAACTTAAACACTTATGTGATTCAAAGGACTTTGCCAAGAAAGTGAAAAGGCAGCCTACTCAGTGGGAACAAATATTTGGAAAACTCTTCATACAACTTAACAATAAAAGAGCAAGCAATCCAATTTTTTTCTTTAGCTTAATTTCTTTTTTTTTTTTTTACTTTTTATTTTTAAAAACACTTAGATTACACCAATATATATATACGGTGTACCCATATGCCCCACTTCCCACACACCCCACATTTACCCACATTAACAACATTCATCATTAGTGAGGTCCACTCATTGCAATCGATGAGCACATTTTGGAGAATTGCCACTAAGTGTGGATTAAAGTTTACATTGTAGTTTACAATCTTTCCCACCCAATTCTGTAGATTATGGCAAGATATATAATGGCCTGCATCTGTCATTGCACTGTCTTTCAGCACAATTATCAAGTCCCCAAAATGCTCCTGTATTGCACTTGTTTTTCTCTCTGTTGCCCTCAGAACCTCCAGTGGCCATGCCTCCACATCAATGATATAAATTCTTCCATTGCTGGAATTACAATAATTATACAGTAGAACAACAGTAAGTCTACTTTAGTCCATAGTTCATTCCCCAAACCTGAGGATTCTGGGATGGTGATGTAAAGTCCACCTCTAATTGAGAAGGGGCTGTGATCCCATGCAGCCAATTAATAGGATTTTCTTGCTTGCAATGGTAGACTCCCTCAGTTCCCTGGTATGGTTGTTGTCCATCATCACCACCTTCTTAGTTGTCTTGAGTGAGACCAATGAACTGGAGAGTAGGTTTTGCAACTCTGTTGAGATTCAAGGCCCCACTAACACATGGACAGTCAAAAGATTTAAGTCTCTTGGATGTAAATTTACCAACTCTAAGACTAACTATAGGTTCAAATATAAGGGACAGAAGAACCATGTGTAGGGACACCACAACTGAGTCTAACTCTGTCACATTGGGAAGCATAAATTCCAAAGTATGGTCCCCTGGCAGAACACCAAACTCCTGAGCTGTCTGCCCTGCCTATAGTGTCTGGATGTCTCCAGAGCCCTGAAGAACACTTCTATTTGAGGCAATATTTACTTTGGCAGTCAATGAGCTCCTGCTGAGATTTGCACAAGCGTAACCTCTGGAATGACCTCCTGACTCACTTTGAAGTCTCTTAGCCATATAAACTCATTTATCTTTACATTTCCCCCCTTTTGGTCAAGGTCTTTTTCCTTTTGCATTGCTAGTTGGTGCTTGGTAGTAATCCCTAAGTGCCAGGGAAGCTCATCCCCAGGAGTCATGTCCCAAGATAGGGGGAAGGTAGTGTATTTATATGCTGAGTTCAGCCAAGAGAGAGGTCACATTTGAGCAACAAGGAGCATCCCAGGATGCAACTTTTAAGCATCCTATAATACTAGGCTAAGATTCAATTTCAAGAGTAAAGTTTCATACACACAGTCATCAATATCAAGGGCCCGTCAATGGACCATCCTCCTTCATTAGTCATTGCCCTTGTACTTGGGGAATTCTTGCTGATCCATTAGAGAATGTGGCAGAGCCACCCAGAATGGGAATTTGATATTCCTTCAATTACTGTGTGAATCTCCACCTACCGTGATGATGCTGCAGGAACATTTGAACACATTTATATGCTTTATATGTATGCCCAAGGTAATCCTCCTCCCATGTTTCCTCCATCACTGACACTCTGCACCAATGATCCCCCACCACCACAGTTGTAACCCTTCTGTGATTCAAAACTTCTTCAAAAATGAAGCCAATAAAATAGCCAAATACAATTAATAAGAAAATGAGATAATGATAGATTTAAAAATAAGAAATAAAATTTTAAAAAACTTAAAAAAATAAAAATAAATAAAACTTGGGGGTAAGAAAAAATCATTTAAAAAATTTATTTTGACATTTTGCCTTTCATCATGGTAAGATATATGTACAGTGACATTTTCTTCCATTTATTGCCCTAGTTTCTTACTTAAAAGAATTAAATAGACATTTCTCCAGAGAGGAAAAACAAATGGCCAAAAAAGCACATTAAAAAATTTTAATATTACTAGCTATTAGGGAAATGCAAATGAAATTAACAATGACATAGCATCTTAACCGCATACTATGGCCATTATTTAAAAAAAAAAAAAAAAAAAAAAAAAAGAGAATATGTGCTGGAGA
This sequence comes from Tolypeutes matacus, assembly GCA_026826555.1. Classification (NCBI taxonomy): domain Eukaryota; kingdom Metazoa; phylum Chordata; class Mammalia; order Cingulata; family Chlamyphoridae; genus Tolypeutes; species Tolypeutes matacus. The sequence goes on along the minus strand of JAKSZT010053840.1, from coordinate 11,945,530 downwards.
GGATGTGCAGAAAAAGGAATACTCCTTCACTGTTGACAGGATTGTAAAATGGTAAAGCCTTTGTGGAAAATAGATTGACTGTTCCTCAAGAAGCTAAGTATAAAACTGCCATATGATCTGGCAATTCCTCTACTAGGAATATATCCAGAGGATCTAAATCTGTGACAAGAACAGACAATTGCACACCAATGATCATAGCAGCGTTATTCACAATTGCCAAAAGATGGAAACAGCCCAATTGCCCATCAACCAATGAATGGATAAACAAAATGTGGTATATACATATATATGAAGAAATGAAATTGTGACATATTGATAATATGGATGAATCTTGAAGACATTGTGCTAAGTGAAATAAGCCATAAACAAAAGAACAAATATTGCCTGGTCTCACTAATATGAACTAAATGCAGAGTAAACTCATGGAGTTAAAACCTAGAGTACAGGCTATTAGGAAATAAGAGGAGGGCTGAGAAGGGTTAGTGATGCTTAATGTATGTAGTAGTTTTAATTAACTTGATTGTAAAAGTGTGGAAATGGATAGAGTTGATGGTAACACTTTATAGTGAGTAGCACTAATGCAGCTAGTTTATAAATGGGATTGTGGCTGAAAAGAGTAGTCTAGGGCTGTAAATGTCAGTTTAAAGAGAGTGAGAGGATGATCTAGGGAGTGAATAATGCAGTGAACCCAGAGGTGGATGAGGATTGTGGTTGATGGTACAAATACAAGAATGTCCTTCTATGAACTAGAATGGATGTATGTCACTATTGCAGGTTGGTGGGAATGTGGAGAAACATGGGAAAACTACAATTAATGTAAACTCTGGACTATAGTTAACAGCAATACTGTAATATTCTTGCATCAATGTCAAAGATATAGTGTGTTAATAATAGGAGCATATAGAAAAGACATACCAAATATATGCTATGTACCATAGTTAGTGGTATTAATCTGATATATTGTCTCATAATCTGTTACAAATGTTTCACAATGGTGTGGTGTGTTGGTGAAGTGGTGTTATATGAGAATTCCACCCATGTGCATGATTGTTTTGTAAGTTTACAACTTCTGTAATAAAAATGTGTTTTCAAAAAATGTCAAATTCCTTGCAAAATGTTTTAAGAATATATCTTATAATGCACTAATTAATAATATTATGAATAAAAAGGGACTAAAATGCCAGATAACAGTGAAAAATAGTGTATTAAAATGTGAATCTTTATGCCAATGTTTCTGAAAAATTAGTTGATATGAATTATTAACTAAAGAAGAAAAAAAGAACTTGCTTTCTCCCTTTCTTATAATTATGTGTTCCAAGAATGCTTGAATCTTTCAACTTTGCACTTTCTGTTTCCTCTGCAAAGAATTTTCTTCCCCAGATGTCCTCTTGGCTACTCCTTTCCTTAAGCTTTTTTTACACATGGTATTATTAGTAAAGACTCTATTGTATCAGATGACCTACTTCCTGCCCTGTCTCTCACTTGTTCTGCTTTCTTCATCTCTAAGGTCTATCACCATCTAACATTGCACTGTTACATGTTTATTGTTAATGGCTGCTCTCTAATTTTGTCCTATGAGGATCGAAATTTATATAGTTTATCACTTCTGGATTTCCCCTTACTGTTCACATTAATTAAATTGAATGATTGATGAAAGAAAGAATAAAAAATGTATTAGGAGGCACTCAGTCCTGTAGCGTTTGACACTCACTGGGACACACAAGGCAGTGGAGAACCCCAAGGGGTGGTGGTACGGGGGGATGGCACAGGGAGCAAAGTGGGCTGGGGTGAGGGACCAAGAGCCTGCAACTAAAGATAAGGCAGAAGTATTTACTTGGCATTTTCTGTATTCCTCTTTTTTCTTGCTACCAGAACCCCTTCCCACATGCGATAAAGGTGGCACAAGAGGCAAAATGCAGACATTATCACAGTGTTTAAGAATAATCACATGCCAGACTGGAAAGAAACATTGGAAAAATGAGTTAATTTACTACATTTCTTGGATCAAATATCCAATTTATTTCTATATGCCAGAAACAAAGAGTGAAATGTATTTTTTAAAATGTAATTTCTAATAACTACTCAAATAAAAATGTCCAGAAGAAAATCTAATAAAGTGTAGAAACAACTTTACAGAGAATATGAAACTTTACTGTAAGACTTTAAAGAAGAACTAAGTAATTAAGGGCATTCACATTGATAATGGTTGTGGAGATAATATCTTTACTAATCTTGATTTACTTTGATGATATATAGATTCAATGCAGTTCCTGTCATGTACAGCAATTAAGACACTGTTGTGTTAGCACAAGGTTAGACAGACCATTGGAAGAGAACAGAGAGTCCGGAAGAGATTCTCACATATATCAACAATCCAAATGAGTACACAGCACAGGGACAATTGGTTATCCATATTAAGAAAAGAAAAATAAATAGATTGAAATCTTCCTCACATCTTATTTTAAAAATTTATTTTAGGTAGAAGATAAATTTAAGTACTAAAGTAAAACTTTCACAACTTTATGAAATAGGTATTATCTCATCAAAAGTCATGGAGGAGAGAAGAAAATGGTGTGATGTATTTAAGGTACAGAAAAAGACAAACTGCCAACCAAGAATTCTGTGTCCAGCAAAACTGTCCTTCAAAAATGAGGATGAGTTCAAAGTCTACACGGACAAACAAACCTGATAGAATATGATACCAAAAGACTAGAATTACAAGAACAACTAAAGGGGGTGCTGCAGCCTGAAAGGAAAAAAACAAGGATGAGAGATTTGGAGAAGTTGGAGATGAGTGTAGAAGTGTAGATTATTAGGAAGGGTAAATTGAAGGGTAAAAAGAAAGACAATAATACAATAGATAACAGAAAGCCAAAGGACAAAATGAATGAAGTAAATAATGCCTTTACAGTAATAACATTGACTGTTGGTGGCACAAACTCTCCAATCAAAAGACATAGAGTAGGAGGCGGCCAAGATGGCGTTAGTGTAGGAAGGCACACACTACAAGCTCCCAGAGCAAGGCGGATTGTAGACGGGGTCCTGCCCCGGGGTCTGTGCTGTGCACGCGTGGAGTGAGAAGCTTGGGACATCTATCTGCGCGGATCAGCGGCGAGGACCGAACGGTGGAGATTCGTGAGTTTTGAGGCTGCCGGTGGAGGTTGACACAGGCGGCTGAGCCCCGCAGTTAGGGAAAAAAAAAAAATTAAATTAAACGGCCATTTGGAGGCACGGGCGGGGCGAAAAAGTTTTATTTTCTGGGGATCTGGCTGCCTGGCGCCCCTTGGACCTTGTGTGAACAGAACAAACGAGCTAATCAGCAGCCGGTGAACCGGAGCGGGATTTTGGTCGGGGAACAGAGCTGATTTCCCTAGCCACCCAGGGATAAGACCCGGGCGCTGCGGATCCAGGAAGAAGTGACACTTCCCAAAAAAGGGAGGGTTCTGTTGGAAGACAGGGAAGGGTATTTTAAATTTTTAGACATCGATCTAGCTGCCTGCACCGCCCCATAGCTTTGGGGAGCAGATAAGCTGACCTGAAGCAGCATTAGGCTGACAGCAGACGCGAATCTGCACTCAAACTGATTTACTGAGCAGCCCGGTGACGCTTGAGCTCGGCACCAGAAGGGGCGGAATCCGCCGTCTTTAGCACTCCTCACTGACTAACAACAGAGCTACAGCTAAACTGGGGAGTCCGGAAAGTGGGACGTGCTTGATTAATTTCCATGGGCCCAGCTAGGGTCCCTTCCGTAAAGGAGTTGGTCTAGAGGAGGAATTATTTCGGGTCCTGCATTTGGCTAAAAAAATAAAAAAAATTAAAAAAAAAATTCAGGTCACCTCAACAAATGAAAAATAAATTCTTTTTAATTTAGTTTAATAGCTAAAAGCTGCTTCAGGACCTGCATATAACCCTGTGGGGAAACTGATTGATAAACACAAGTAGGCAGGAAGGATCCACGTGGACCCTAGGGGAATCATTGACACCCCTTAGTTCTGTTTGACTGCTTGCCTGTGTGGATCTTTGGTTTCTTTCTGTTACTTTCTGGTCTATTGCTATTATTTCCTTTTTCCTCCCCCCATTTTTTCCTTCTATTTTTTTTTTTTTAAATAGGTGCTGCCAGCTTGTCGCTTCTTTGCTGGGCTTGTTATTCAGTAATTTCCCACTCTCTGTATATATTGATTCTGTATTACAAACGGTCGCTTATCCTTCCTGCATCTTTCTGCCTTCTGTTTTCTGTTGTGGCTCTTAGAGACAACATTTTTTCATAGGCCCACAACTTAAGGGTGTCAATTTCTATCCCATCTATTTTGTTTTCTTCTTCTTTTTTTTTTTTTTTTAATTGGTATTAACTTTTTCCTTTCAGACCTTTTTTTACTATTTCTCTACCTCCTCATAGTTTTAGCCTTCTAAATCACTATATGTATATATTCCTCCATTTGTTTTCCCAGTCCATTGTAGGAGCTCCATATTTTTTCCTAGTACTCTGCACTGCCTACACAAGTTAAATATTCATCTCATTAAGTCTCATTTTGCCCCTCTTCTAACTTTTATCAATATTTCTATTATCCTTCTGCCTTCCTTACATCTTTTGATTCCTCGGGCCCTAACATTTTGCCTCCAAGGGAACATAGAAAGAAGCAAGGAAATAAAATAAGAAGAAAAACTGCCAAAGAGAAAACTTAACTCACACGCAGAACCAACAGCTAAATAAAATTCTAGAGCATAGAGAAAAGCTAATCAACTGAACAAACCCATCAAGATAATATGATGACCAGAGGGGAATAGAAAAATACAAATGATTCTGAGAAACTGGAAAACATGGACCAGTCCAATGCTCAAAATAAAAACCAGGAAGCAATGCAGAACATCAAACAACTAATCAAAGCTATCCAAACAAATATCATGGACCAACTTAAAGAACTGAAGGAAGAGATTAAGGATATAAAGAAGACACTGGGAGAATATACTGAAGAAATAGCTAACATGCCTAAAAAGGTAATGGATATGATGGTGAACAAAGGCACAAGTCAAGAAATGAAAAAGACACTGGGCTTACATGGCAGCAGATTTGAACAGGAAGAGGAAAGAATTAGTGATATGGAAGACAATACAGTTGAAATCAAAGAGATTGTAGAAAAGATAGACAAAAAGATAGAAAAAATCCAGCATGGTCTCAAGGCATTAATTGGTAATACAAAATGCACAAACATACACATTATGGGCATCCCAAAAGGAAAAGAGTAGGGAAAGGGAACAGAAGGAGTGTTGAAGGAAGTTATGGCTGAAAACTTCCCAACTCTATTGAGAGAGATGGATGTGCAGATCCAGGAAGCACAGCGCACCCCAAATAGTATAAATCCCAACAGGCCAACTCCAAGACATATACTTGTCAAATTGTCCAATGCTCAAGACAAAGAGAAAATACTCAAGGCAGCAAGAGAAAAGAGAACCATCATATACCAGGGAAGCACAATTAGATTAAGTGCTGATTTCTCAGCTGAAACCATGGAGGCAAGAAGACAGTGGTATGACATAGTCAAAACACTAAAAGAAAAAAACTTCCAGCCACGAATTCTCTATCCAGCAAAATTGGCATTCAAAAATGATGGAGAGTTCAAAATATTCACAGATAAACAGCAATTAAGAGAGTATGTCAAGAAGAAACCAGCACTTCAAGAAATACTAAAGGAATCTCTACAAGTTGAAAGGAAAAAACAAAGGAGAGAGAGTTGGAGGAGAGTTTAAAAACAACTGAAAAGTCAAAAAGAGAAACAAAACAACATATGACATACATTAACACAAAGAAAATATTGCTGAAGTAAGAATTTCGTTACTAGTAATAACACTGAGAGTTAAAGGATTAAATTCACCAATCAAAAGACACAGATTGGCAGAATGGATAAGAAAATATGATCCATCTATATGCTGTCTAAAAGAAACCCACCTTCGACCCACGGATTCAAGGAGGCTGAAAGTGATGGCTGAAAAATCATTTTACAAGCTAACAATAGGCAAAAAAGGGCAGGAGTAGCTATTCTAATATCAGACAAAATAGACTTTAAGTGCAAAACTATTGTAAGAGACAAAGATGGACACTACATATTAGTAAAAGGAGTAATCTCTCAAGAAGAGAGAACAATCTTCAACATTTACGCACCTAATCGAGGTGCCTCAAAATACATGTGGCAAACTCTGGAAAAACTAAGAGGAGAAATAAATTCCTCTACAATTATAGCAGGGGACTTCAGCACACCACTATCATCATTAGACAGAATATCTGGGCAGAGAATCAATAAAGAAACTAAGGCACTCAACAATACATTAGAAGATTTGGTCTTAATAGACATATACAGAACACTACACCCAAATACAGCAGGATTTACATTCTTCTCCAGTGCACATGGAACATACTCCAAAATAGACCACATGCTAGTCCACAGAACAACACTCAATGAATTCAGAAAGATTGAGATTATACAGAGTAATTTCTCTGACCACAACGGAATGAAGTTGGAAATCAATAAGGGCCAGAGAAACAGGTTAGGCACAAGGATATGGAAGTTAAACAACACACTCTTAGACAAACAGTGGGTCAAAGAGGAAATTTTAAAAGAAATCAGTAACTACCTTGAAACTAATGAAAATGACAATGCAACATATCCAAACTTATGGGATGCAGCGAAAGCAGTCCTGAGAAGGAAGTTCATAGCCATAAATTCATATATAAAAAAAGAAGAAAGAGCTAAAATTGAAGACCTAACTGCACACTTGGAGGAATTGGAAAAACAACAAAAACTAAACCTAAAGGAAGTAGAAAGCAGGAAATAACCAAGATTAGAGCAGAACTAAATGAAATAGAGAACAGTCGCCTCTGGATTGGGGGAAGAACTATGGACTAGAGTGGACTTGATGGTATTCTCTTGTTCATATATGGTGATTCTTGCAATGCAAGAAATTATAACAATGAGGTGGAGCCAGTGGTCACTTGACAGTTTTTGGGTAGGGAGGGGATGAGCAGTTGAAATACAGGGGCTTCTTTGGGAGTTGGAGGTTGTCCTGAGTACTGTTGTGGCAATGGATGTAGGCCATTTTAAATCAGCACACACCACTCAGAACTGAGTGGGAGAGAGTGTGATCTACAGTGTGAACTGTGGACTATGGTTGGTGGCAAGGCTCCAGGATGTGTAAGTTCATCGAGGTTGGTGGGCCACACTGTGGGAGATGTTTGGGTGGGATGTGGTGGGAGGTGTGGGAGGTGGGGAACATGGGAATCCCAGTGGGTTCCATGTAATATTTTAGGTAATCTAAGCACCTCTTAAAATATATGTATATATATATATATAAATAACATTTTTTTAAGCAAATACACATATATGCATATATATTTATATATCATTTTGCAAATGTTTGTATGTATTGTGAGAATTTTGATTTTTACCCATAATAAAAAAAAAAAAAAAAAGAAAGCACTGGAAACAATAAACAAAACCAATATATCAACAAAATTGAATATCAACAAAATTGACAAACCCTTAGCCAGACTAACAAAGAAAAAGAGAGAACAGATGCAAATACATAAAATAAGGAATGAGCAAGGTGATATCACTACTGACCCCACAGAAATAAAGAGTATCATATGAGGATACTTTGAAAAATTATATGCCAACAAGAATGACAATTTAGAGGAAATGGACAAGTTTCTAGAAACCCACAAGCAGCTGACATTGATGAAAGAAGAAATAGATGAACTCAACAGCCCAATTACAAGTAAAGACATAGACTCAGTCATTAAAAACCTCCCAACTAAGAAGAGTCCAGGACCAGATGGCTTCACAGCTGAATTCTACCAAACATTCGGAAAGAGCTAACACCAATTCTACTTAAGCTCTTCCAAAAAATAGAAGTAGAAGGAATATTTCCTAACTCATTCTATGATGCCAACATTACCCTAATACCAAAATCAAATAAAAATACCACAAGAAAGGAAAATTACATACCAATTTCTCTAATGAACCTAGATACTAAAATCCTTAACAAAATACTTGCTAATCGCATTCAACAATATATCAAAAGGATTATACATCATGACCAAGTGTGTTTCATCCCAGGTATGCAAAGATGGTTCAATATAAGAAAATTAATCAATGTAATACACCACATAAACAGATTGAAAGAAAAAAATCACATGATCATCTCTACAGATGCACAAAAAGCATTCGACAAAATACAGCACTCTTTCCTCATAAAAAAACTACAAAAGATAGGAATAGATTGAAACTTTCTGAAAAAGATAAAGGGTATATATTAAAAACCCAAAGCTAACATCATTTTCAATGGTGAAATCCTAAAAGCCTTCCCCCTGAGATCGGGAACAAGACAAGGATGCCCACTATCACCACTCCTATTTAACATTGTCTTAGAAGTACTTGCACGAGCACTGAGACAAGAAAAGGACATAAAAGGCATCCAGATTGGAAAAGAAGTAAAAATTTCATTATTTGCAGATGACATGATCCTATACATAGAAAGCCCTGAGAAATCTACAACAAGGCTTCTAGAACTTATAAAGGAGTTCAGTAATGTTGCAGGCTATAAGATCAATGCTCAAAAATCAGTAGCATTTCTATACACCAATAACCAGCAAACTGAGAAGGAAATCAGGAAAAAAATACCATTTACAATAGTAAATAAAAGAATCAAATACCTAGGAATAAATTTAATTAAGATGTAAAGGACTTATATACAGAAAACTACAAAACACTCTTAAAGGAAATGAAAGAAGACTTAAATAAATGGAAATATATTCCCTGTTCATGGATGGAAGACTAAACATCATCAAGATGTCTATCCTACCCAAACTAATCTACAGATTTAATGCAATCCCAATAAAAGTCTACACTATATTTTTTAAGGAACTGGAAAAACTAACCACAAAATATATTTGGAGAGGCAAGAGGCCCCGAATTGCCAAAGATATATTGAAAAAGAAAAATGAAGTTGGAGGTATCACATTACCTGACTTTAAAACATACTACAAAGCTACAGTGATCAAAACTGTGTGGTATTGGCACAAGGATAGACCTACTGACCAATGGAACTGGATTGAGAGTTCTGATACAGATCCTCGCATATATAGTCATCTGATATTTGACAAGGCCACGAAGCCCACTCAGTTGGGAGAGAGTGGCCTCTTTAACAAGTGGTGCTTGGAGAACTGGATATCCATATCCAAAAGAATGAGAGAAGAATACCATCTCACACCTTATACAAAAATCAACTCAAGATGGATCAAAGATCTAAATATAAGAGCCAAAACCATAAAAACCTTGGAAGATAATATAGGGAAGCATCTACAGGACCTTGTAATAGGAAATGATTTCATGAACTTCACAGCCAAAGCACGAACAGCAAGAGAAAAAATTGATAAATGGGATCTCCTCAAAATTAAAAACTTCTGCACCTCTAAGGATGTTATTAAGAAAATAAAAAAGCAGCCTACCCAATGGGAAAAAATATTCGGCAACCATATATCTGATAGCAGCCTAATATCCTGCATATATAAAGAAATCCTACACCTTGAAAATAAAAGGACAAACAACCCATTTAAAAAATGGGCAAGTGACCTGAAAAGACACTTCTTCAAGGAAAAATACAAATGGCTAAAAAGCACATGAAAAAATGCTCAACATCACTTGCTATCAGGGAAATGCAAATCAAAACTACAATGAGATACCATCTTACACCCATCAGAATGGCAGCTATTAAAAAAACAGGAGACACTAAATGTTGGAGAGGATGTGGAGGAATAGGAACCCTCATCCACTGCTGGTGGGACTGCGGTATAGTTTGGCGGTTCCTCAGAAAACTAGCAATAGATCTTCCGTATGATCCAGCAATTCCACTGCTGGGTATATACCCAGAAGAACTGAAAACAAAAATACAAACACATATATGCACACCAATGTTCATAGCGGCATTGTTCACCATTGCCAAAAGTTGGAATCAGCCCTGGTGCCCATCAACAGACGAATGGATAAGCAAAATGTGGTACATACATACAATGGAATATTACTCAGCTGTAAGAAGGAACAAAGTGCTAACACATGGAATAACTTGGATGAATCTTGAAGACCTTATGTTGAGTGAAGCAAGCCAGGCACTGAAGGATGAACAGTATATGACCTCATTGATCTGAACTGAGGAAAGTGAGCAGTCTCTGAGAACCATTGTCTGAAAGATAGGTTAACAAAGGAGAGTAAGAGAAGAGCAGGCTTTGAGCCATCACCCATATGGACATAATCTATGGTAAAGGGATAGAGTGTGGTTGCATGTTGGGGGATGGGGCAGATGAGTGGTGGTGTTCCTGGGTTTGGTGGTGCAGCACTGGGGGGTGGGTGGATTAGGAAGGGCAGGTTCAAATCCCCAGGGCATGTAACTGTGAATCTTGACATTCCATGGGTTGGGAGAGGGGGGTATCACGGGCCCTGGGGGGCTGGGCGGAAGGGAACAGTCAAGATCTAATGGTTTGTTTGGTGGTCATGTGGAAGGTTTTTCATTACCTTACAGTAATGGACACAGGATATGGTAAATATCATCAAAATTATTAAACTGTATCATCTAAATTGTAAACTATACTGTAAATCACTGACAATGTTTAGTTGCTATATTTTGCTATCTGTATAACAGTTATAACTATGCTAACAACCAAAAAAAAAAAAAAGAGGGGGGTTAATATGGGGTGGGGAAGGGGGGGGGTGGTTTGGTATCTGGGA
>JAKSZT010053840.1:11858671-11904758 GCA_026826555.1 Tolypeutes matacus | reverse complement strand
TATTGTGAGAATTTTGATTTTTACCCATAATAAAAAAAAATAAAAAAATAAAAAAATAAAAGGAAATCAAAAAAAAAAAAAAAAAAAAGCCTTGACCGTATCTTTTAGGGGAGTCACATTTCAATCTTGAACACCTAATATAGAGGTTATGTATTATGTAACCAAATGCATGCAAAGCTATTAGCTCTGGCTCTAGCAATGAGTAAGAACTCAGTAAATTATTACTATACTTGGAGCTAATTTGGGCACCTTGGAAGAGGAATAGGAATTGGTGTTCACAATAAGTGAATGTGCCAGGCACTTTGTGATGTACTACAATGGTATTTATTATATAATACATGCTATAAGATGCCTATTTACAGTTCTCCCTCTCTACCTACCCCATGCTCTCCCCATTCCCCCATTTCTCTTAATATGTAGGCTGAGAATGAATATTTTAGGTAAGAGATAATCCTGATTATTTTTGCCTGGTAAATTTAACAATATTAAGTACTTTTCCCTAATATTGACTTTCCCAAATAAATCCCTAAATTTTATGTAGAGATTTATTTTTAATGCGAAATATCCTCAGTGTTTCACCAGAAATAATTGGCCATTTGCTTACAGTTGAGAAAGATGTTTCCCTTTCCTTTCATTACCACAGGCAAGTAACTCCTTGCTTTCCAGAGTAGAAATGTTTGAATGAAAATATCAGGCATGTAAATCTGGACAAGTCTTTTTTCTTTTGTCTTATCTCATCCTTGGTATTGGTTGAAAATTAAAACGTACAAATTTGGCAGAGCAAAAACAGATGGTTTGAGTGGCTAAAATGACATTTTGTATGTGCTATGAAAAAATAATGGGGCTAATAAATTTTTCTCTTTAGTGGGGAAAAAAAAAAATTTAGAATATATAAACCCTAGATGGAACAAAATTATTGGATAACAAAAAGCTATGTAATTGAATGATTGGAGTTAAAAATGTTTTGAGGTCCTTGTATTTAAATTTGAGGAGGTTGATAGAAATCTTAATTAGCTGTGGACTTTAATTCAAATATGCATAAAAGTTTTTACTAAAAACAGAGAATACATTATTTTTTAAAAATTAGAGAGAAGAAAATAATTTAAAAATTCAATCAATTCTGTATAATTTGAGAAAGAGAAAAATGTAAAGCAAGGAAAGATCAGGGTAACTATAAAACAAAAAATAATATGGCAGGAGTAAATCCAAATAATTGCAATGAATGGAAATAAATTAACCAAGTTAATTAAAAGACAATAATGTAAATTTTTAAATGCATTTTAATATTTGCTGTTTACAAGAAAATTTCTTGAAACTAAAGCAGTCAGAAAGGTTAAAAATAAAATAATACAAAGTATATATCAGGAAAACACTAACCAAAAGAATTTTTATTATTGCACTATTAATTCAGTGAAGTGATTTTATGATACAGAGAACTAGTATCTAATGATAAAATAAATTATTTACCAAGGAGAAAGAACAATTCTAAACTTATTTGATAATAACATGGCCTTATATTAAAATTTACAAAATCATGATATATATTCACAAATCTACCTTGTGAGAGTATATAGTTTATATCTTCCTGTAATTAATAAAATCACCAGAAAAAATAAGGACATAATAAATGAATATGTTAGTAAACTAAGAAAATATTGAACATAAAAATTAGAGCAATAATATTAATATTGAAGCATTTGAGTTTATATAATTAATATGTGATTCCTGGTGATTTCTCTAAACTTGAACATCCTCCTGGCCTCTCAGTTCCTTGGTTGTGTATCCTCCAAAGTTCTTGACCTCTAGTCCAGACTTTTTCCCTCAGCTCCAGAATCTTACATGGCAATTAGATGTACGATTTAACCCATATAAAAATGAACTCTTGGTGTACCCAAAAAAATCTGCTCCTTGAACAGCCTTCTGTTGGTGGCCAGACTATGGCCCCCAGAGACATCCATGCCCCAATCCTAAGAACCTGCAAATATATTACCTTACATGACAAAAATTTCTTTGCAAATGTGATTAGGGATTGGATCTTTAGATCCTGAATTATCTGTTGTGTGCATCCTAATCACTAATTCTTAAAAGTGGTTAAGTGTGGCTAAAGAGATACAATGTAAGAAGGACAGGGTGCTGTTACTGGCTTGAAATGGAGGAATAGTGCTTCTGGCCAAGGCATGCTTCAAGAAGCCACAAACTTCAGCTCTAAGCAGCAAGAGAATGAGGATGCCTGTCTTATAACTGCAAGGAACTGAATTTTGCCCACAATTCCAGTGAGCAAGAATGAGCTCTCCCCTAGAGCTCCAGAAAGAACAGCAGCTTGCCAACACTTGATTTTATCCCAGTGAGACCCATTTCAGCCTCTTGACCATCAGACCTGAAAGGTAGTATATTTGTGTTTTTCTGTGTCACTAATTTGTGGTCATTGTAATGATGGAATAGAAAACTAAGCCCTTCTCTATGTCATGGTTGACAATTCCATCCTTCTAGCTACTCGGGTCATAATGTAAGCACCATCCTGACTTCTTTCTTTCTCTCTTATCACATCAGATCCATCAGGAAATGATTCTGGCTTCCTCTTCTGTAATTACCAGGATCCACCTGCATCTGCTGCCCTTGGCTGACTTATCACCTCTCACCTGAACTACTGCCACAACCTCCTTATTGATCCAAGTGTTCCCTCTTACTATCTGTTCTCATTAGACTAAATGGTCATCCTTCAAAAATATAAATCAGGTCATGTGCCATTTTCCTCAAAACCAGACAATTGCTCCCCCACAAATCAAAGTTCTCACAATGGCCTTCAAGACCAGCACGATCTAGGTACCTGTTAACTCTCTAATATCCTCTTTGACTACTCACCCCTCAACTCTGAAGTAGCTCCACCAGCCTCCTCAGTGTTCTTCAACCCAGCAGCCATGCTCTATTCTCAGCATTTCTTCTTCCTTGTATGCTCATCCCCTCTTCCACCTCTTCATCTCCTCCATGTCTTTCCTTTTGTCTCCTTCATGCTTGTCAAGAGGCTTCCAAAAGAACTTTGGATAGAGAGTTCCAGAATCTTTAGGTCAGGGGTTCTTAAACAGGGGATCCCTGAGCTTGAACTGAAAATTCCAAAAAACATTATTCTTATAGGGACATGTTGTTGCGGGTGTAACATATTTATTAAATAATACTCAGTATAGTGTGGACTTGGTATAATTTTTACTTTGATGTAGTGTATGCCGTGTGCAATGGATAACTGTCTTCAAAAAGGTTAGTAAGGATGGTGGAGATGGTTTTCTGATGCTGTGGGAAAACTCAAATTTCTAAATGTTTGCCGAAAATGACCAATTGAACAGATGGATATTGTAACCATGTTAGATTATCAGGTATTAAAATTATGGGGAAGTTATAAAATGTAATGCTGTATAATCCTAAAATTTAATTTAAAGACATGCTGATGTTGACTGTCATAAAACTACCTGCCACTACATTCTGAGATGGGGTCTGTGGTTTTCACCTGACTGACAAAGGGGTCCTTGGAACAAAAAAGGTTAAGAACCCGTGCTTTAGGTGAACCATTGTTTCTTTTATTTCTGTTAATTAGAGATTACAAAGTCATTGGCTTAATTACTTATTTGATTCCCTCCTTGAAGAACAAAAACTTTGACATACTTTTTAAAAATTCTCCTTAACTCATATGTGATTTAGCATTTGCTTTTATAAGAATGAACATGGCCCTAAATTAATGTACTCAAAATATAATAATGTTAACAATAATAATAATGGTAATTTTATTGCTCACATTAAAATGTGTTAAACAAGAAGGATCACACAGATAAATCAGCTTTTGGGGCAGGGAAGGGAAAAGCAATTGTAATACAGGTGCTTTTTTGGGACTTGGGAATTATCCTGAGTGACATTACAACGACAGATACAGACCATTTTACAACAGCATATAACATGCAGAACTGTGTGGAGGAGAGTGTGGTCTACAATGTGAACTATGGTCCATGCTTAGGGACAAAGCTCCAGGATGTGTATCTCCATTGCAGGTGATGTGCCACACTAATGAAAGATGTTTATGTGGGATGTTATGGGAGGTGTGGGAGGTGGGGAACATGGGAATCCCTGTAATTTTTGTGTAACACTTATGTAATATAAGCATCTTTTAAAATATATTTTAAAAAGGTATATTATATAGCAGCTGTATACAGCAGGGGAAACAGAGATTGGGAGGTGAGGAATTTTCTTATTTGTTTGTTTTATTATTATTATTGAAATAATGAAAGCTTTAATAATGATTGAAGTGATGAACACACAACCATGTAATTATACCAAATACCATTGATTGTACACTTTGGATCAAGTGTATGCTTTATTAATATGTATCAATAAAATTGATTTGTTTAAAAAAATGATTTGAAATGACTAGAATAATATAGTGAGTGATCTAGGGAGCAGATTTAGGGAGCACATGGGATTCTAGGATTTGTAGGTGGAAAACTTTTTGAGAAATTTTTTCACCTCCCCTACACTTCCATTGAGGGTTGATTTCAAAATATCCCAATACTTTTTTTTCATTGTAATATATAATTTGTGTATGTAAAGAATTTTACCATCCTGGTTTAAAATACACATGATATGCCAAACACCATTAATAATTCTCTGACACACAAAACAGAATTGTATGAAAAATCCATTTAGGAAAAATAACTTCCTTATATTTAAAGGAAATTCAAAATTAAACTCAATTCTTAATGATATTCATGCAGTTTTTAATATTTGGATTTTATACATATGCTTTAGAGAACGTCTGGAGACCCAGGGTGTTGAATTGAAAATAAGATATGGCAGTAAAAATATGAGAAGTAAATTGTCTTCATAACCCACAACTAAGGAGTGGCTTACTGCAAAGAAGGAAATTTGTTTTAACTCCTGGGCATTTAACTTTAATAATAGCAAGAAGACAGATCATTCACTAACAGGTAGAATATATGGGCAACTTCCCAGCCTCTCTCCTTTTTCATTCTTACCTGATTGATTGTTCAGATAAACAGGCAAGGAAACTTTTTAAGGTTATACTCCCAGGGATTATAAATAATGAAAACATTTGAATTGATAATTCATGTTGTGATCTCAGCATAGTTTCTACACCTTCCAAAACTTATGGCTAACTTTCTGAAATTCTGCATGTGTTTTTATGAGCCAAAGATCTCTAGCCCTGAAAATCCAGAGAAAATACATCCTCTGGGTGCTGAGGAAAACTGTTGTAAGAATAAACCGGGTAAATTTTCTTTCCTGCAATGAGGAAGTAGCTTTGGGGAATTGCTATCTTAAATTACATTTTTCCCTTCTTTTTATATTCTCCCCTTGGAATTAGTCGCCCTTTGTTTCAGGACCATGGAACAACAACACAAGCCTCAATTGCCTGATATGTTTCCTTAGATGATATTCCTCTTATTTCCTGGCACAGATGTATGGATTCACTTTCTCATTTGGGGGTTTCCTTGGAAAATACTCTTTGGTTTATAAAGTGAAAAGAGAATGGGTAATAAGAGTTAGGGCATGTGAGCCAGTCACATCCTATTGATTAATACAAGAATATGATTATATTAGTCAGCCAAAGGAGTGTTAATGTGAAATACCAGAAATGGGTTGGTCTTTATAAAGGGTATTTATTTGGGGTAGAAGTCCACAGTTACCAGGCCATAAAGTGTGAGTTTCTTCTCTCACCAAAGTCCATTGCCACATGTTGGAGCAAGACAGCTGCCAAAGTTTGCCAGGGTTCAGGCTTCTTGGGTTCCTCTCTTCCTGGGGCTGCATTTCTCTCTGGGCTTAGCTCCTCTGTTTCTTCCACAGGTCAGCTGTAGACTCACAGGTGAACATCTCTCTTCTCTTCTCCTGGGACCGTCTCTCCAACATCAAAACTCCAACATCAAAACTGCTCTCTCTGTCTTTTGCCTTGCCTTTTATATTTGATTCCCCTACCCACCAAGGGGTGGGGCTCAATGCCCTACTGATGTGGCCCAGTTAACGCCCTAATCATAACTTAATCATGCCCAGATTAGCAGACCAGTTTACAAGCATGATCCAATTATATTTTTGGAATTCATAATTACATCAAATTGCCCAATGGCTACAATGATTATATTTAAGAGTCTCCTTTTTTCATTACTTTGGTTTTGTGGAAACCAAAGAAAGGAATTGAAATCATAGGCAAGCTAAAACTAGTTAGGAAGGATGTTCTCTGTTCCTGTAAACTTTCCTTCTGAGCTTGTTTTACTGCAGGTCATATAATCTGAAACTGCACAGAAAGCACTGACTCATGTCTTTTAGAATGCCTTTGAGACTGCAGGAGCAGAATTCACCTTCCTTGGAATCAAGATTAGAAGGGTGAGGTGTCATTAGAAGAATATAAAAAGTGAGGGGACCCTCAACAAGGAAGATCGGGTGCACAGGAATATTACCACAATATACAGGCAATACTATAACAACCAATAAAAATATGCCAGCCCAAATCCCCAACACTGTCCCCACCTCCCTTTGTTCCAACCCATAAAATTCCCCTAAATTTTCAGATGGAGGAGACATATTTGAGCTTGCCTCCTGTCTCCTTGCTGGTCAACCTCACAATAAAACTATTTTCTCAAAATCCAGTGTCATAATATTAGCTTCTGCGCATATCAAGCAGCAAGTCTATTGCTCAGTAACAATCAAGAGAAGTAGTATTGCTTTTTGTTCCTGCTAAATCTGACTCTTTAGTGTGATACTAATAGTAATATATTTGTTTTTATTTTGTGATCTAAAAGATCATGATTCTTTCTCAGGGAATGATGCTAGTATCTCTAGTATGTATGTCCACTTTTTGCTGTGTCATTTAGGTAAGAAAATACTATCTTTCTCATCCAAGGGTTATTGTCGTGTGATCTTGCCACATAGACAAACTTTCTAGTAACAGTTATAAATGCAGTGTTCTTTTTAACTCTTTGTACTGATTCCATTTTTGTTGTTTTGAGAAGAGTTCAGTTTATATTCATCACATTAATAACATCATTTTGTTATATGCTGCAAAAATGATACAAACAACATTTAATGAATGTTTTGTAAGTGTAAGTTATTGTTCTGTGTTTATGTATATTATCTCACTTAGTTCTTACAAAAACCCGATGAAGAAATAATTAAAATGATTACCATTTTAACATAAGAAAACTGAGGCTTAGAGGAGTTTCATAAATGCTACAGTTTCTTGACATTAATTCTGATACTAAGATTCAGACTGAGGCTCTCTAGTTCTAGACACAATGGCTATATGGTCTCCATTTTCTTGGAAATGTCACCATGCTAATTTAAAATTTAAAAAATTAAAGATACTTAGATCACATAAATGTTACATAAAAGATGTAGAAGATTCCCATATATCCCACTCCTTACCCTCCGCCACACTTTCCTACATTTACTATGTTAATTTTATCAACGGTTTCCTTTGTAGACTAGTAGTCTGTTATTTTGACTAGGTCATGACCAGCAATTTTCCTCTATATGTTTTGTCATTCTGGGGTCTTGTTTATGATATAATTGCCCTACTTTATTCATAATGATAATGTCTTAACTTTTCTTGTAATAACAAGGCCAACTTTATGGCCTTGAAATCTACACAGTCACTGAAGGCCCTGTGCCCAAATGGCCCCTCGTTCTTGGTTTAATACTTTGCTGTCACCATCTTAAAATACTTCTTAATATTTGAACAAAAAATACCCTTTATTTTGCACCAATTCCCAAAAATTATGTAGCTGGTCCTGCTTATTAGCTTTTGAGTTTTAGATTTGCTATTTACATATCTAGTCTTTTTAGAGTTTCACTTACTTATGCTGTGAGATAATCAGCCAGAATTGGCTCTACTTTGTCTCTGTGGAGACACAGGTGTATGATGCCATTCTTAAATGTTCCAACTCCTCATAAATACACTATCTGTTTCTCCACTTTCCATTTTGTTCCAGTGACTCTTCTGCTTCTGTGCCAGTAACAAAGTGTATTTTAATTAACCTGACTTTCTTTTTAGTCTTAATATCTTGTAGATTGGTCTGACCTTTATTCTTCTTCTGTAAAAATGCCCTGAAGGGATATGATAGGTGATTTCCTAAGGAGTTTCAGTTTAAACATAACTTTTTCCCCCACATAGAGGACATAACAGAAGGGGGTGGGTTAAAATTGAGTCCCTAGGATAAAGCTAGAATGCTGGACAAAAAAAGAAAGGAGTGAAAAGAAGTCTACTTGCAGACAGAGGGAAGTAATAAAGAAGTTCTATTGTAGCCTAAACTGTGATTTTTTTAAAGGTGTAATTTTTGCCCTGGCCTTCAGGATGCTTGGATTTGCATTTACATCAAATGAGAACTTTAGAACTCTGAAAACAAGATTTAGCATAAAAATTGATATCAGGGTGATTATATCTCTGGAGCAACTGGTTGAAGTAAATATTTCTGATGGCACACATCCAGATGTGTTGTAAAGAATACTTAACAACCAGTATAATGAAATAACTTATTTAATAATTATCATTTTATTCTCTAACTGAACTAAAATAAAACTGTTCTTGTGTCATATAATAATGTGTTGAATGTAGGTAATTTTTCATGTGATCTTTGCTTTTCATTAATGTTTCTATGCAAGTGGTTATCTGTTTGCTTCAAGACTTTACATAGCAACAAACTCACCAACGACTTTCCTTTGGATTTGATAGCCATTAGGTCACTTGTGGAGTCCACAAGTAGAGAATTTCTTTTAACATGAATGATACTGTTCACGGAATTAAAAATTTTAGCACCCTTTGCTAAACAGGAATAAATCCATTGATTTTCTTCTGGTTCTTATAATTGAGTCTGAAAATTTTATATATTCAATATGATTATACTTGAAGTAGTAACAAATTAGTGAGGTGAAATGCCACACGTAATTATGTATCTTAATTTCTTATAAAGGTTTGTTCATCTTTAATCCTTAATCCTTTAATAACCTCATTTGGATAAGGATTCAAAAAATCAAAAGAATCCACATGAATTTCCATACATCAAAGCACAATCAAGGGGATAAATCATCATAGGATTGGGAAAATATATTTGCTATCTATCAATCTGTTAGAGAATTTTTATCTAGATTCATAGCATCCAAATCCATTAAAATAGAAGCTGCCTAGTAGAAAACTGAACAAAAGGCTTGAATAGATATGTTTTAAAGGAGAATATTCAAATGGCCTATAAATATATGAAAAAGTGCTTAAATAAAAGTTAATACTATAACGTGACTCAACTACATGCCCACTAAAATGAAATGCATAAAATGAAACAGTTGACTCTCCAAATCCCCATAATTGATAATGTGTCCCATATTTTCAGTAATTAATATAATCAATATAGAAAAAGTGTAAAGATGCAGTAAATGAATTTATAAGTAAACCAAGTAAACACAGACCTTAAAACTGAGAGTGAGGGTAAGGGATGTAGTTCAAGTGGTTGAGCATCTGCTTCCCTGTATGAGGTCCCAGTTTCAATCCCTGGTACCACCTAAAAACAAACAAACAAATGAAAAAAAAAACAACTCTCTTTGGGGAGTGGATGTAGCTCAGTGGTTGAACACCTGTATCCTATGTACGAGGTCCTGGCTTCAATCTCTGGTACTGACTGAAAAAATCAGAATGATAATAATACAGATGAATTTGAGTGTATAAAATCAAAATGTCATTCTTGGCTCTTTTTCTAACCTGTTGAACATGATGCTGCCCTCTCAGTCTCTTGTCTGCTTTTCCTCCAAAGATGCTGTCTGCCAGCACGGACCTTTCTCTGCAGTTCAGACCCTTGTGTGCCAACTGATTGCTCTACTTGGATATATAATTTCATCTGACTAAGAATTAACTCTTGGCATTCCCCTGAGAGACCTGCTTCATGAAGAGCCTTCCTTTGGCAGCAAAAATAACGGGCACCCAGGGCTAATGACATCCTGGTCCCCAGAACCTGTGAATATGTCACGTTAAGTGGAAGAAATGTTTTTGCAAGTGTGATTAGAGTGTGCTTCTTGAGACGGTGAGATTATCCTGGATTATTGAGTGGGTCCACATAGTCCTCGAAAGTGGAGACCCTGTCACATTGCAGTCAGAATGATGAAATGCAACAAGGACAAACCCCACTGTTTGTGGCTTTGGGCATGGGGGTCAGGGGCCTCTAGCAAAGGATTGCTTCTAGAAGCTTTTAGCCTTCATTTCATAGGCAGCAAGAAAATGGGAGCCTCGGTTTTACAACCACAAGGAACTGAATCCAGACAATAACCCAAATGAGCAGGAAACTTAAATTTCCCTACAATCTCCAGAAAGGACAGTAGCTACAACATTTTTATTTTAGGCCTTGGAGACTTATTTCAGACGTCAGAACTGTAAAATAGTAAACAGGTATTGTTTTAAGACACTAAATTTGTGGTAATCAGTTATGACAGTAGTCAAAACCTGACACCCTTCTTCAAGTCTCCGGTTGGCAATTGCATCTCTCATTCAAAACATTGTTCTAGAGTTTGACTCAGCTGTGGTTTCCCTATACATGGCTCTTCTGTCCTTCTATTTGAACGTATAATTAGTACTAGAGTTGATAGATGTATGTCCAAGAGACTTAAATCTTTGGGCTTCCCAAGTGCCCACTGGGCCCTAAATCTCAACAGAGTCGCAACACCTACACTCCAGTTTATTGGTGTCACCCAGGACAACTAACAAGGAGGTAATGATGGGTAACTCTCATACCAAGGATGCAAGAGAGTCTACAACTGCAAGAAAAACAGTCCCATCCATCGGCCTTATGGGATCATAGGCCCCATTCAATTAGAGGTGGAGTGGACATCACCATCCCAGAATCCTCAGGATTAGGGAATGAATTATGGACTAAAGTAGACTTTGTGGTATTCTCCTATAGATCTATTGTGATTGTAGCAATGGAAGAAATTATATCACTGATGTGGAGACAGTGGCCACTGGAGGTTCTGAGGACAGGGAGAGGGAAAACAGGTGTAATACAGGAGCCTTTTGGGGAGTTGGGTATTGTCCTGAATGATATTGCATTGACAGGTACTTGCCATAACCTACAGAATTGGGTGGGAGAGAGTGTAAACTACAACGTAAACTTTAATCCAAGTTTAGTGGCAATGCTCCAAAATGTGTTCATCAATTGTAATGAATATACCTCACTAATGAAGAATATTGTTAATGTGGGAAAATGTGGGAGGTGTGGAGAGCAAGGCATATGGGAGTAACATATTTTTTATGTGACATTTGTATAATCTAACTATTTTCAAAAAATAAAAAAAATTAAAATTAAAAAAAAAAAAGCAAAGGCATTGTTCTTTCTTTCTTTTACACTTCCCAAAGGAGTAACCAGGAAATGATTCTTATTTCATCACCTAAAATATACTGAATATAACAAGTGATGATAACTCCCTACCCTCGTATGAATCATCACCTCTCACCTGAATGATTGCAGTATTCTCCTAATTGAAATAACCTTTCCCTATTACAGAATATTGCCACTACAATAGCTAGAGTAATCCTTTCAAAATACAAATCAGATCATGTCACTTTCCTGAAAACCCAACAATGGCCCCACCCAAAATCCAAATTTCTTGCAATGGCCTCTAAAGCCACACACAATCTGGATGCCCATTACCTCTAATTTCCTGTCCTCTGACTAGTCTCTCCTTCACTGAAATAGCTCCAGTAGTCTCACTGTTCTTCAACCCCAGCAGCCATGCTCTAACCTCAGCACATTTGCTTCTGGCTGCTTCCTCTCCCTTAAAAACCTATCCACTTCTACATCTTTGCACAATGTCATCTTTTCAACGAGGCTTATTTGGAATTTGCATTTACACCCATTGAGAACTCTTGGACCACTCAAAAAAACTACTGTTTTTCCATTAAATGTGGGACATTTACAGCCATTATTTTAAAAATATTCTTTCTGCTCCTTATTTGCTCTTCTCTCCTTCTGGGACTCCCATTATATGTATGTTGATATGTTTGATGATATTTCACAGATCTAAGGCTCTGTCTTTTTTTTTTTTTTTTTCATTCTTTTAACTTTCTCTTCCTTAGACTGTATAATCTTAATTGACCTGTCTTCAAATTTACTCATTGTTTCTTTTGCCTGTCCAAAGATGCTATTGAATTTCTTTGGTGAAAATTTGTTTTCAGTCACTACATCTTTCACATCCAGAATATTTATTTGTTTCCTTTTTCATAATGTTTATCTCTTTATTGATAGTCTCTATTAGGTGGGATAGTATTCTCACACTCTTTTACTTTTTTAAACAAGGTTTCAATTAATTTTTTGAATATATTTTTTATGTAGTTTTGAAAACTTTCTCTATTAAAATTTGGCATCTATTCCCTGTCACAGGCAGTTTCTATTGTCTATTTTGTTTTCTATACTTGGGTCATATGTTCCTGCTTCTTTACATGCCTTGCAATGTTTTGTTGAAAACTGGAAGTTTTAGGTAGTGTATTATAACAGTTCAGTGTACTCTTTACTTTCTCTCTCTCCAGGGCTGGTTAGTTTGTTGCTTTCTTATTTATTAGTTTTGTGGATTGGTGAGGCTATTTTAGTGAAGTCTATTTTGCCCTAGGTGTCAAGCCTTTGGTGTCCCTTCTTTTTGGGTGCAGGCTTGGGGATACCCACAGTCACCCTTGATTCATAGTTTTGGCATGGCTGTCTTTGACTCTCTCTTTCTCTGATCTTTCTTTTAAGCTGCCTAGCCTATTTAGTATACACTCTCCTATTAGTTTTCATTAATAACTGTCTTCTTACTCTATGATTTTTACAATGCTTAGGTTCATAAATTGCTCAGCATATTGTCTAATTAATTTCAGTCATGGGTAGTATTTGAGGCCAGTCATTGAGGATGTTTTGACTTCAAGGAACTCCTCTTATGTGTATAATTTCTTAGTTCTCTCTGGTAACCTAGCTGTCCTATGGCATAGTTTATTTCTCTTTATAAGGATTACCTATGTTTTTAGTGCTCCCTTAGGCTTTAACCTACCACACTCTCTTTCAAACAAGTTGGATCTTTGAGGAAAGCTTCAGAACTCTCTTTTCTTATGGACAGTCTCTCTCCCTGGGCCAACTCTCTGAGACACTACTCTAGGCCCCCTGAGGGGGAGTAGCCTCTTGTCTTCTCTCTCGGCATAGAACCTCTACAATATGAATCAGTTGGAGTGAGGGTATTCTTCAGGTTATATACCTGGGGTTTCTCAACCTTGTAAGCCACACTCACCATGAATTTAGCCCCTTCAATGTGAAGATGGAGGTAATGAGATATGTTGACTGTGAGCTCAACTTGGTTGGATTAAGTGAGCATGATTGGGAGTGAAGGGGAGAGTGAACCTGTCTTCTTGGTCACACCCATATGTAGTTGAGCTCCCATCAAGTTGAGCTGGGAGGAGACAAGGATGAAGATGGAGGTGGAAAGGAGTGGGCCACGCAATCTTGTTGTTCTTACCACATTCTAGTAGATGTTCTTGAATGAATGTTTCTTCATTTGCTGTATGTTTTTATGAACATTTCTAGAGACTATAAGTTTTTGTTTTTACATAGTTTTCTTCAGTTATACTTTTCTGGTTAGGAAATGGATCTGCAGAATTCCTCACACTGTCGTCTTGTAAGTGGAACTTGTTCTGACTTCTTTTCATGAATTCCCTCATATAATTTTTACAAAAACATATTGATCTTTATAAAATTCTTTCCCTATATCTATTGATATAATCATGCATTGTTTTACTCCATTGAACTATGGCAGAAAAGGGCCAAAAATAAAATAACATTGGGATGATATTTTGACAATTCTGTCTACATTAGATTTCCACAAAAATTAATTCCTGTTAAAGATAAATGCACAATAAATATTGCAAGATGTCAGGAGGAAATCCAGCATGAATCTATATGATGAGATATAGCAACAGACTATAATCTTTAGTATTTGATATAAAGGAATCTGAAAGCAACTATAATGGTTAAAATAATTAAAGGGATAAAATGAGGATTAGAACGACAAGAAATACAAAGACATTAAGGGAAAAAAAAAAGCATATTTGAAAAATAACCAAGACAAACTTCAGTAAGTGCAGCACAGTTGTTGAAATAAAAATCTTGATGAATGGGTCAAATTGCTGATTGAATAAAGCTAAAGAGAAAAATATGAATGTGAAAGTTAGATAAGAGGTTAAAAAAATCAAAATGTAGTACTGGACAATCAACAGGTTGAGTATAAGAGCAAAATGATAAATGGCATTGGAGAAGACATTGAGAGGTCCCATCACATCTAATAGGAAATGGATCCAGAAGAAGAAAACAGGGAGAATGAGGGAGAGGCTGTATTCGTGGAGATAACTGCTGAAAACTTTTCAGAATCGAGTGAAAGCACAATGTGTTGTTAAAGTGGAAGACTCTTCAGCCACATGGTATAAGTTTATAGTCCATCTTTGTCAATTACAGTCTCAAAATGTTGGCCACATTACATCTGTATGTGGTATTTCCTCATATATAACACAAAGATGAGGGTTGTTAAAATATTTAAATGAGTTAATATGTGTAAGTTACTTAAAATAGTGTCTGGCATGAAGAATGAAGCATATATGTTTTTAAAGAAAATGAAAAACATGAGTCTTCAGTTGAAGTGTCATTATGACAAGTCCATGTCATAGCTAATCTCATTGAGCCATGCCACCCAGTTTTGATGCCCTGGTGGTTCCTTTTCCTTGAATGTAAATGGAACTGTGACTTTTTTGACTAATGGAATGAAGCAGCAGTGATCTTCTGGGATTTTAAAATGTAGGTCTTAAGAAATTCCAACCTCTTCTTAAGTCTCTTGAACCACCCCCTCTTTGACTGCTCCTAAAAAACAATTATGAATTTGCCATATCAATGGTCATTTGCCAGTTATCTGAAGTCTCATTTATCTTTACTTGCCATGATGTCATGTCCAGTATGGCAGCTGTGATCAGAAGTACTCCTCGATTAAGCTTTGGATATTCTGCAGTCATTATCCAAAGTCATCTGATTTCTTTAGTTGACCACCAGTCTTTAGTTATTAAAGGTTGGCACAAATCTTAGCCATCTCTCTTAGAGTGTGATGTGTTTTTTTATTTAATTTCCTGTATATGGGAGAATTTCAAAGACTTCCCCATGGCTTTCCTCAGTATCAAAACTCATTTCCCACTATTTAGGACCTGATGTAGGGTTTTTCCCTAACTGCCAAGTATGTCAGTCCCAATTACACTTAAAGTAGCCGTTGGAATTATTGGGTGTGTCTGCTGTACCAGGAGAGCTACTATAAGCCAGACTTATCCAAGACTCTATTTATTACTTGACCTCCATATGCCCTACTCTAACAGGTGAACCATGGTGATGCTTTGTTTTTTTGAAGTATCAATGACAACCTGATCATGTGTCCAATAGTCCTTGTAATACCCAGATATTCCCCCTTCCACAGTGTAAATTTTTGGTCTGCAAAAATCAGTGTAGAGTGGAGATGGTGCAGCTCAGTGCTTGAGCACATGTTTCACCTGTACGAGGTCCCAGATTCAATCCCCCATGCCTCCTTAAAAAAATGATTGTAGAAACTTTGAAGAGTTAGTTCACCAATGGAAAGCACCTTTTCTTACTCTTGTCTGTGTGTCTGTCTCTAAATAGATATCAATGTTGGCATAGATATCAATGCTGGCATCCCACCATCCTTCCAGGGCTAGCAGCAGCTTATTAGTCTTAGAAGTGAAGAACATAACACCATTTGTCAATTAACTCTAAAAATACCTTAGCAACTATGACTTCATAACTTTCAGTTAGTATCAGTTTTGTGCCAGGAAAGGAAAACCAAACAGTTTTGATGACTTCATATTTCACCTGTTTTACATCATATGACATTACAATCTGTCAAAAGGAATAGAAATATGGAAACAAAACTGAAAAGTAGAAAGTATTTTGAAAATCATAATTTGCATTGACCAAAGACTGAAAGGGAAAATAATACACTAATGAGAGGAAAAGGAATTTTTTCAGTCTGCCTGCACTTTTAATATTTCACAATAATTATATTTGGTTAGGGTATTTCTTTTGTCTGGAGATGGAGGTGGTAGATCTCTCTGGGGAAATATTGATTATTTTATTTCTTTTAATTAGTGATTACTATGTCATTGGATTTAATTACTTATTTATTTATCCTTCTGCATGGAGTACAATAACCATGACATGTTTCTTAAAAATTCTCTTTAATCAATTTGTGTGTTATCATTTCTATTCTCAATTGAGCTATCATTACCCTAAGTTAAATTTTACAAAACATAATATTAATAATAATGAAAATAGTATTTAACGCTCACATTAAAATCTGTTAGCCAAAAGGGATAACACAGATAAACAGTATTAAATATTTACCATATGCATATTTGTACATCTGGTTTCACAGAAGAACACATTAGGTTATATAACAAACAATTATATCCACTGACATCACAAAACCCAATTTAGTATTACAGTTCCATATCTAGTGTACAATCTGTTCACCTTTCCTTTATAACATCTAGGAATGCTAGACATTCCTATTCATCTTTTCTGTATCCAATTGTGTCTTGACTACACATTGTAATCAATTTGAAAGTCAGTGTACATTGATATTTCAACTATCTCATGACTGCTTATTTATGCCTCAGAAGAGTTCTCTATGTTCACTCATGTCAGAGCTTCCTTCTAATCACCTTATTCAAAGCCTGCTTCACCTCCTTGTTCCTCAAGGTATAGATCAGCGGATTTAGTACAGGAGTGGCCACACTGTATATGATGACAATGCCTGCATCCTGGTCCATGGAGCTGCGTGAAGCAGAACTAATGTAGGTGAAGAGAACAGGGGCATAGAAAAAAATGACTACCATGAAGTGGGAAGCACAAGTAGACAGTGCTTTGTGGAGCATGCTGCAAGAATGAGTCTTGAAGAAGAGATAGGTGAGAATGTAGAGATAGGAGAGAAGTGCAAGAAAGAAGGGGCCCATGCCAATGATACTGGTGATAGTATTAAGCAGCCACTGGTTGAGGTCAACATTCCCACAGGCCAGTTCTAGAGGTGGCTTAACATCACAGAAGAAGTGATGAATATGGTTGGAACCACAGAAGTTCAAGTGAGATGTCATTATGGAATGCAGCAGGGCATGGAAGAAGCAAATGACCCAGACTATGCTGGCCATCTGGATACAGAGCTGATGATTCATGATGACAGTGTAATGAAGTAGTTTGCAGATAGCCACAAAGTGGTCCAGGGCCATCACACCCAACAACACGGCCTCTGTGCTGCCCAGGAAATGGAAGAAATGCAGCTAGCTTATGCCTCCAAAGAAAAAAATTGCTTTGTGTGAAGAGACTAAGTTTTCCAGCATCTTTGGCAATGTGACTGTGGAGTAGCAGATATCCAGACATGAGAGGTTTCCCAGGAAGATGTACATAGGAGAAGGGAATCTTGGGTCAGAGATGACAATCATCAAGATGGCCCCATTCCAAGCCACATTGCCAATGGAGATGGTGAGGAGAACCAAAAAGAGAACAGGTTTCAATTCTTGGATGTCTATTACTCCCAGGAGGAAAAATTCAGTGACTGCGGTTTGATTCAGCATCACTGGAAATAAAGGCAAAATAACATCTAAGAAAATATCACTAAGGAAGGTTAAATCCTTCCAGCCCAGTATTTTTTCCCCAAGGAAAAATTTTTGGAGGGAGACTATGGCTGTTTTAAATGACCCCAAACATAGAACTTTTACAGTTCATTTCCATTAGACTGTTAAACAATAAGGCTACTCATGGAAAGGCAGTCAGATGGCCTTTTCTTAGTAGATTTCTCATTATATTTTCCTTTTTCTCATGTATCCTTGTGGCCAGTCTAGAAACTTCTGTCTCTCAACATTTACATCATGATATTTTCTTTCATTTTTTTATGTCAGTTGTACAGTGTGACATTTTAAAGTACTCTACAGTGTGACATTTTTAAGTTCTCTACCACACAGGTACCAAGAAGCTTAGTAAAAACCCACTTGAAGGATTTTCACTTAAGAAAAATAGACAGTGTTGAAATAATTACAGCCACAAAGTCTACAACGAAATTTTAAAAAGCCTTTTCCATCAGTGATAGCTTTATTCATCTTATAATGTAAATAGGATTTGAGATGTCTTCTTTCAGAACCCTTCATGACCTTATGCCATCAGAGAGCCATAAGTGGAGTAGGAAACGTGGCCTCATTATTAAGATATTTGAAATTTTATCAGTGCCACATTTGTCGATAAGCATAGTTTCTTCTTATAATCTAGGCCCCGTATTTTCTCAAAACAGGATCCCCAGTTTATTTCTATGATGACTAATGGTATGGTGTGGGCATTCTCCAGTTGCCCTGTGGCTCTGTTTCATTTCCTGCTTCCTTGGATCCATGGGTAAGAAGATCCTTTCTCCTGCTGACACACGAGTTACTCCCTTAGATCACACAATACTGACTTCTCCTTGAGCCATCTGTGTCCTCAGCCCCCATAAAATTCTATCGTCTTTTATCATCAATTTCCTTAAATCCCATTTTAATTTTGCCTTAAATAAAATCTCTCTTCAGATATTGATGGATAATCTCCTTGAAGTGAAATGCAATTTCTTCACCTGCAGTTTCATTAACAGTATACTGACAGTCACGTTGGCTTCCCTCACCTCAGAAATCTGTCTGCCTCACATCAGCTCCCTCCAAAGTCCACATAAATTTATAGCACTTCTTATTTGAAAAATGTTTTCTTCCTTGTCCTTACTTTCCGTCCAAAAACATTCATGTTTCCTACAAAAGGAATGCAATAATTTTCATTGCCTTTGCAGAGATGAAATTATATTCTTTTCTCTAATTATGTTAAGCTATTGAGGAATTGCAAGTTAACTGTAATGTAATAACAAGAATATTTTACAAAATGTGGACTATTTCCAGAAAGTCAGAAAATCCTTTGAATCTAGTTTTCCACATTATTGGCAAAGTACCAGACATATCTCTTTTAGGTACATTGACAAAAGCAAATATACACTGGTATAGAGTTCCCTCTTTGCCCTTTTTATTTCAAGATGTAGAACATTTGTTGTGGGAGGGAAGAAGCAAGGTTATATGAGAACCTTATAGGAGTGGGAGGCACTGAGATAAGAATAAGAACTTTATGGAAATATGAAGAGCAATGTGGACAGGTGAGTTTCTGCAAAAGGGAAATCCTTCAAGGCTTTACAAATCTTTGAGGGGAGAAGAAAATATTTGAGATGAGAGGAGGAAAAAGTGAATGAATTAGAGATCGTTTTTAGGGAGCCCCTGGGTTTTAAAATTTTATAAGTGGTCAGCATTTTGAGAAATTACTTAATCTCTATTAAACTTCAACTAAAGGTTGCTTTCAAAACATTCAAATAGTTTTTTTTCATAGCCTTTCACATGTTATGTACTTACTGAATTTTGCCATCCCTGTTTAAAAACAGATGATATAAAAATATCATTTTGATTCTCTGTACTACAAAAGAGAATTATATAAAAATCTATTTAGGAAAAAATAAACTTCTGAAATTTTAAAGAAAACTAGAAATCACTGCCCTCAGTACCAAACACTGCAATTGAAATATTTAGAGATTACAGATTTTCTTTGGTGACTGTCTAGAGATCAGACTTGATGAATTGAGAATGAGATATGGCAATAAAAATATAGGAAGTAAAGTGACTTCATAACTAACAACCACAAAGAGATGTCCACTGTAAGATAGGAAATTGGCTTTAAATCCTGGGCATTTAACTTTAATAATAGCAAGAAGATGGATCATTCACTAACAGATAGAATATATGGGCAACTTTTCATCCTATGTTCTAGTTTATTCTTACCTATTTGAGTGTTCAGATTCACAAGCAAGAAAGCTTTCAAGTCTACACTTTCAGTGGTTATAAATTGTAGAATAACATTTAAAGTGATAATTCATGTTGAGATTGCAGGATAAATTCTTTACCTTCCAAAACATCTACCTAATTTTTTGAAACTCTGCATGCCTTTTTATGAGCCCCAGATCTCTAGCCATGAAAATCCACAGAGAATATGTCCCCTGGGTGCTGAGAATTGTAAAAATAAACAGGGTATTTTTCCACAACTGTAATGTGAGGACACATATGTTTGTGCACTTCATGTTGTCACTCAAATCCCTGAGACCGTACTCATTTTTTTCAATTCTTTTCTCTATCTGTTCTTCTGTCTGTAAGATTTTGATTGCCCTGTCTTCTTGTTCACTGATTCTTTCTTCTGACTGTTCAAATCTTCTGTAGTATGCCTCTGGTATATATTAATCTCTTCTATTGTGTCTTTCATCCCCATAATTTATGTTGTGTTTCTTTAAACTTTCAAATACTTCATTATGCTCACACAATGTCTTCTTAATATTTTTTATCTCTTTAGAAATATTTTCCTTCATCTCATTGAATTGATTTTGGAGATTTGTTTGAACATATTTGATTAGTTGTTCTAAATTCTGTGTCTCCCCTGAAGTTGTAATTTGTTACTTTGATTGGGTCACATCTTCCTTTTTCTTAGTATGGCTTGTCATTTTTGCTGATGTCCAGGCATCTGATTACCTTAATGAGTTTACTCTGAAGGTCAGTTTCTCTTGCCTAGAGTTTTATTGTTGATTGTCTTTGTGTTAAGGCTTTTCTTTGATGTTTGGTTCAACTTATTCTGGACATTTAGAATAGTCTGTGTTTAACTGATCAGATTTATTTGGCCATTCTTCATCTGATTCTTGCCTTGGGTATGCAGTACAATTTTTAAGGTTACACTTTTTGTGAAATTGTTTCACATCTAGGAGAAACCTTCTTTTCCTTTGTTCCTTCTCTAGTAATGTTGATCGTTTCTGTTAGTTTTTGTGCAGGACTTTCTCCTCAGTTCATATTAGTTGATTAAATTATCCACCAAACACAGTTCTCTATGTTTCTTATACTTTACATTTCTGGGAACCTCCTGTTTTACAGCAGTTCAATTTTCCTGCCCTCTTGTTTCTCTA
Source organism: Tolypeutes matacus (assembly GCA_026826555.1). Lineage (NCBI taxonomy): Eukaryota > Metazoa > Chordata > Mammalia > Cingulata > Chlamyphoridae > Tolypeutes > Tolypeutes matacus. The sequence continues at coordinate 11,883,680 of JAKSZT010053840.1, read as the reverse complement.
TCTGAAGCTTTTCTGCCTCTGATTTCTTCCTGGTAGAGTATCCTGTCCTGGAGAGCCAGGTGGAGCCAAACTAGAAAGATGGGTCACTCCAGAAAAGCCTGCTTTGCATTTAGGTGATCCAGACAACAGAAACTGGATTGAGTGAGGGCACCACTTGCCAGCCACATCTCTCTCTTCATTTTTCTCACAGATAAATGGAAACTGAAAGAATTCATTAAGAAAAGACCTTCCCTACAAGAATTACTAAATGTAATTATGCAGGTTGAAAGGAATAGACAGGGGAGAGAGTCTTGGAGCAGTGTTGCTTGTACAAAGAAAACTAAAAAGCATCGCTAGAAGAAGTAAAAAGGATCTAAATAAATAGAGGGACATTCTGTGTTCATGAATCAGAAGATTAAATATCATCAAGATGTCAATACCTATCCAAAATGATTCAATGCAATCACAATAAAAATTCAAAAAGCCTATTTTCAACAATGGAAAAGCCAATTATCAAATTTATTTGGAAGGGTAAAGGGCCCCAAATAGCCAAACACATCTTGAAAAATGAAGAACAAAGTTGGAGGACCCACACTTCCTGACTTTAAAGTGTATTACAAAGCTACAGTGGTCAAAACAGCAAGGCACAAGGATAGAAATATTGTTCAATGGAATCAAATTGAGAGTTCAAAAATAGACCCTCATATCTATGGTCAACTGATTTTTGACAAGGGTGTGAATTCCACTCAATCAGGAGAGTATAGTCTCATCAATAAATGGTCTTAAGGGAACTGGATATCCATATGCAAAAGAAAGAGGACCTTATCTCACACCAATTCAAAAATTAACTCAGAATGGATCAACAACCCAAATATAAGAATCAGTGTTATAAAGCTTATAGAAAATAATGTGGGGAAGCACCTTCAGGATCTTGTGTTAGGCAATGGTTTCTTTGACTTTATATCTGAAGCATAAGCTATGAAAGAAAAATTAGGACCTCATCAAAATAAGACAAAAAAAAAAAAAAAAAAAAAAAACCCTTTTACATATAAGAGGACTTTGTCATGGAAGTGGAAAGACAACTTAAAAATGAGAGAAAATATTTGAAAACCACATGTCCAATAAGGGTTTAAGCCCATAATATATAAAGAAATCTTACAATTCAATATGAAAAGACAAACAATGCAATTAAAAATGGGCAAAGAACTTGAATAAACATTTCTCGAAAGAAGATATAAAAAATGGCCAAAATGCACATGAAAAGATGCTCAAAGTCACATTAGGAAAATGCAAATGAAAACCACAATGAGATAGCATTTCTCGCTTGCTAGAATGGCTACTACTACACAAAAACAGAAAATTACAAGGATTGAAGAGGATTTGTAGGAACAGGAACACTCATTCATTGAGGTGGAAATGTAAAATGGTGCAGCCATTGTGGAAGACAGTTTGACAGTTCCTCAGGAAGTATATTACCATATAACCCTGAAATCCCACTAGTATTAAATGAGGTAATCGATGTAAATTATTTCACACCTTGCCTAGAACATAGAATGTCTCAATAAATGCAAGCTACTACTGTTAAATAATAGTGCAATTATAAAATGTGCAATCATCAATTGTAACAAATGTTCCATATCAATGCAAGGTGTTGGTGGTGAGGTGGTGTATGGGAATCCTGTATTTTATACATCATTATTCTGTAAACCCACAGCTTCCTTAATAAAAATTTAGTTTGTATATATGTTACAAAATAAAATTTAATAAAAACCATGGGACTGTAAAAAACAGTGAACCTTAAGGTAAACCATGAATATATTAATAGTACCATTATAATATTATTTAATTGATTGCAGAACATGTACCACAGGAATTCATGTTGTTAAATAATGGCGGCCTATACGGGAATGATGTATTTCCTGCACGATTTTTCTGTAAAACTATAACTTCTCTAATAAAAAAGCAGCATTCCAATAGAAAAATGGGCAAGCCCTTAAATAGGTATTTCAGAAAAGAATATTTCAATGGCCTATATATATATGAAAAAGTACTTGAATTCATTAGTTATCAGGGAAGTAGAAATTAATGCTATAATGTGATCTAACTACACACTTCCTAAAATGAAATGAATAAATGAAAAAGGTGAAATGAAAAAAGGCAAGTTATAGTAAATGCTAGGAGGATGCAGAACAACTGGTACTCTTATATACTGCTTGTGGGAAAGTCGAGTGGCACAACCAGTTTGGGAAACTATCAGTGTCTGATAAAGCTGAATACATACATCCCTCTTGCACTGTAATTATAGTATATACATAGAGACATATTTTTAAAATAGCATATATACTCATTTAAAGACAGGACCAAGAGTGTTCATAGCAGCACACTGGAAACATCCCAAATGTACATAAACTTTAGGTTGAGCATAAGAATCTAAAAAGCTAAAGAAACCAGACTCAAAAAGATGTCATGTATGATTAAAGTTTTACAAAATCATATAAAACAAACCATGCTGACTGATACCTGAGTAGTGGTAAATTTTATGGGGAGATAGTTACAGGTAAATCTGAAAGAGTGTACTGGGGATCTGGCAACATTTTGTTGATCTCAGTGCTGATAACACATATCAGTTCATATTTTGAAATTTCATTTTGCTTTCCTCTCTTATGTATACCTTTCCTGAATTGAGATTAATTACGCTTGTCATTGAATTAACAGGTGTAAAAAAAAGAAGAAGAAAAAATCCACAGAGTTTAAAAAAAATTAATATTTTTTCAGGAAGAAATTTCTAAATAATAAATTTTCAGGACAACGGAAGTTGAATTCTAAATTAAGGAGTAGAATGTAGATAGTAATGGTGAGTAATTAAAAATCATATATGTGAACAGATTAATCAAACAATGAATGTCTAAACAGCCATAATGATATTATTGTCCAAATTAGAATATATAAACTCCAGGTGGAACAAATTATTGGATAACAAAGATAACAAGAAGTTATAAAATGGAAGGATTGGCATTAAAATTTTCTGAGGTACTTATATTTATATTTCATCAGACATATAGATACCTTGATTAACTGTGAACTTTGTTAATTCAAGTAGGCAAATAAAATATTTTCTAAAATTAGGAAAATCATATGACTTTAAAACAATTAGAGGGAAGAAAATAATACTTAAGAACTCAATTCAATATAATTTGGGAAAGAGAAAAATATAAAGCAGGGAAAAGCAAGGTAAATAAAAAACACAAAATATGATGGTAGGCATGAATCCAAATTTGTCAGTAATTGCAACAAATGGAAATGGACTTATTGGGTCAATTAAAGGACAAAAATGTAAGATTGTATAAAAACACCCTAGAGGTTTACTGTTTACATGATAATCCAGAAACAAAAGCACACAGTTTGAAAATAAATGGATAGAAAATAAATACCAAGAAACTACTAACAATAAGAGTTATTATTATTTTAAAATCATACTTAATTGGTTTTAAGCTTCAGAGGGTTAATATTCAAGGATAAAGTTAATTATTATGGCCTTGACAGCAGCAGCTTCTGATTTTCCACCAGTATCTACAGAGAGACTTGGAGAGGTGATGCACATTCTTTTTATTTTAATTTAATTTTTAAAAAATACTTCTTTTTTCTTTTTTCTTTTTTTTTTGTCTTAGTAATTTTTTTTTTTTTATTTTTCATTCTTTTTCTCTTTTTTTTCCTTTTATTTCCTTTTTCTTTCCTGTTTCCTTGTTTTTGTTCTGGTGGACTGAGGAATGAGAGAACTAGATTTCCTGAGTACCACAACATGATACATAGAATGTTCAGTACTCAACAAAAATATTACAAAACATACAAGATGACAGGAAAGTATGGCCCAGTCAAAGGAAAAAAAATAATTCAATGGAAATTTTTCTGGAAGAAACTTAGTCTCTGAAATAACTAATCAAAAATGTTAGATCAGCTCTCTTAATTAAGATCAACTAACAAAAGGAAAACATGGACAAAGAACTAAATGAAATCCATTATGATCAAAATAAGAATCTGGAAAATGGGATAGACATGATAAAGAAGAACCAAATGGAAATTCTGGTGAAAACTATAATAGCTGAACTGAAAAAACATGCATTAGAGGTGTTCAATGGCAGATTGGAGGAGGCAGAAGAAAGGATCAGTAAATATGAAGATAAGACATTGAAATTGTCCAATGTGAGAAGCAGAAAGAAAGAAAATAACAGAGACTGAAGAACCCATGGGATAGTTTGCTAACGTTGCTGGGAGCAATATACCAGGAATAGGATGGCTTTATTAATAGGAATTTATTAGGTTGAAAGCTTACAGTTCTGAGGCTGTGGAAATGTCCAAATCAAGGCATTATCAGAGATTCTGTCTCTTGAAGTTTGGCTGCTAACAAACCTGGACTCCTGTCACATGGCAGGACACACTGGCTGCTTTCTTGTCTGGGTCTCTGCTTCAGCTTCTTGCTCTCTGAGCTCAGCTCTGGGTGATCAGGCATATAGCTTGTCTCTCCCCTCTCCTCCAGGCCTCACTGCTTCAGCTTCTTGCTCTCCATTGGCCTTCTCTCTCAGCATCTCTGGGGCCTCTTTCTCTGTCTCTGCTGATTTTTTCTGTGTGTCTGTGCTTTCAGTCTTCTGTTTATAAGGTATTCCAGCAAGAGTACCCAGGACCTACCTTGGGTCACACTTCACTGAAGCAATTCAATCGAAGGGCCCCCAGTAGAATCCAATCCAATCAGAAGGCCCCATACCTACAATAATAGATTACCTCTGAGAACATGATCTTTTCTGGGATCTGCAAAATGCTTCAAACAGTCACAGACACTATCAAGCATACCAATATATATATCATAGGATTCTCAGAAGAGGAAGAGATAAAGATGCAAAAAAAATTTGAAGAAATAATTATCCAAAATCTCACAAATATGATGAAAGCTACAAATATTCAAATCCAAGTTGCTCAATAAATGCCAAGCAGGACGAACCCAAAGAGATCTACAAAGAGACACATTATAATCAAACTGTTGAATGCCAAGAATAAAGACAAACACTAAACACAGCAAGAGAGAAATGACATCACATATAAGGGATCCTTAACCAGATGAACATCCAATTTCTCAATAGAAATAATGGAAGCCAGAAGGCAGTGGGAGGCTTTAAAGTGCTGAAAGGCAAAAAAAAATTGTTAACAAAAAATAACATCTCTGACAAAGCTGTCCTTCAAACATTAGGGAGAAATTGAAATATTTCCAGATAATCAAGGGAATCCATTACCACTAGACCTGCCTTAGAAGAAATACTAAAAAAGTCCTTCAGGGTGAAAAGAAAAATATTAGAGAGTAAAATGATGTTGTATGAAGAAATATAGTCCCCGGTGCAGGTGACTTTATGGATAAATGAAAATGTCAGGAGTATTGAATTTTTCACTAAACAAGCATAAACATTTCTTATTGGGCACACAATGCATAATATGTAATTTGTGACAAGAACAACATAAAAGGAAAGGATGGAATGATATAGGAACAAAATATGTGTGTAGGCTATTGAAGACAAGTTGGTATTAACAATTGAATTGTAATAGATTTAAAATATTAAATGTACTCTCCACGATAACCATAAAGAAAATAGCTGAAAAAGATAAACAAAAGAAAGTGAAAAGTGATTCAAAATGGCTTATTATAAAAGATAATCTAAACAAAAAGGAAGACAGCAACAGAGGAAAAGAGTGACAGAAAAAGGTATAAGACAGAAAACAATTATCAAAATAGTAGAAGCACGTCTTAACTTATTAGTAATTGCCTTAAATATTGATGTATTAAACTCTCCAATGAAAAGGCAGAGATTGGAAGAATGGATAAAAAGACCTGACCCAATTATATGTTGTTTACCAGAGACTCATCTTAGATTGAAAGATACAAACAGGTTAAAATGAAAGGATGGAAAAATATTTCATGCAAATAGTAAACAAAGAGCTTTGAGTTAGCTATACTAATACCAGACAGAATAAACTTTAAGTCAAAAATTGTTACAAGAGACAAAGAATGTCATTATCTATTGGTAAAAACGTCAATTAAAGGAGAATGTTTAACAATTATAAACATATATGCACCTTACAACAGGGTCCCTCAATATTTTAAGAAAACATTGACAGAATTGAAGGGAGAAATAGACAGTTCTACAATAATAGTTAAAGATTTCAATGCATCACTTTCAATATTGGATAGAATGTCTAGACAGAAGAAATAAAGATCATAACAACACTATAAACCACTGGATATAACATATATATGTAGAAAACTTCATCTAACAACAACTTTTCAAATAAACATGGATCATTCTCCAGGATAGACCCTAAGCTAGAGCACAAGAGAAGTCTCAATAAATTAGAAAAAGTTTAAATTGTACAAATTAAATTTTCCAACCATGAAAGAATCAAGTTAGAAATCAATAACAAAAGGTAAACTGGAAATTTATAAATATGGGGAAATTTAACAGCACACAGCTAAACAACAAATTGGTCAAGAAGAAATTACAAGAGAAATTAGACAAGACATTGAGAGAAATGATAATAAAGACTCAACATACCAAAACTATTGGATGATGTGAAGGCAGTGCACACTGGTAAATTTATAGCTACGAGCATCAATATTAAAAAACAAAGAAAGATCTCAAATTAATAACTTAACTTCACATTTGAGGAATTAGTAGAAGAGTAAAATAAGCCCACCATTAGAAGAAGGAATAAAATAGTTAAGATTAGGGCTGAAATAAATGAAATAGAATCTAAAGGACAGAAAGACAATTGGGAAAGTAAACAAAAGAAAAATTTGGTTCTTTGAAAAAAAATCAATAAAATTGATAGCCCTTTAGCTATGCTGACAAAGTGAAAAAGAGAAAATATGCAAATAACTGGAATTAGAAATGAAAATGTGATACCACTACTGACCCTACAGAAATAAAAAGGATTATAAAAGAATGCTATGAACAATTGTATGCCAGCAAATTAGGCAATCTAAACAAAATGCAAAAATTCCTATAAATATACCAATTACTTAAATTGACTCAAGAAGAAATAAGGAACCTCAACAAAATTATAATAACTACAGTGCTTAAGCCAATCTGTATGATACTGTAATGATGGATACATGGCATTATACATTTGTCAAAGCCTATAAAACTATACAACACAAAATGTAAACCATAATGCAAAGTATAGTTTTTCGTTAGAGTAGCAATGCTTCAATTTTGGTTCATCAATTGTAACAAATGTACCATACAAATGTAAGATGTTAATAAAGGGGGAACTATGAGTGTGTGTGTGTGTGTGGGGGGTGATTATATGGTAATTCCCTATACTTTTGGTGTAATTTTTCTATAAATGTAAATCTAAAACTTCTCTAAAAAGAAGGTGTATTACTACAAAACAAAACAAAACAAAATACAATATTCTAGGACCAAATGGGTTCATCAAGGTACTCTACCAAACAACTGAAGAATTAACATCAATCCTATTCAAAGTCTTCCAAAGAATTTAAGAGGAGGGAACCATTCTTAATTCATTCTATGGGACTCATACTACCCTGAGACCAAAACCTGGTAAAGACATCATAAGAAAAGAACATTACAGCCCAATTTCCCTTATGAATGTAGATACAAAAACTTACCAAAGTTCTAGCAAACTAAATCCAACAGCATACTAAAAATATACTTCATGACCAAGGGAGTTTATCCCAGGAATGCAAGAGTGGTTCAACAATCAATATAATTCAAATATATATATAAAGGGAAGGAAAAAAAAAAACATGATTATCTCAATAGATACAGAAAAGTTATTTCACAAAATCCAGCATTCCTTCTTGATAAAACCACTCATAAAATTAGGAATTTGTAGAGAACTTTCTTAGCACGATAAAGGCCATTTATGAAGAATCCACAGCTAATATATTCAATAATGAAAGACAAATCTTTCCCCCTAAGATCAGGAACAAGACAAGGATGCCTGCTTTTACCACTAGTTTTCAACATTGTACTAGAAATTCTAAGCAGAGAAATTAGGGAAGAAAAAGAAATAAAAGGTATCCAAATGGGAAAAGAAGAAGCAAAACTATCTATTTGCAGACAACATGATCTTATATATAGAAAATCCAAAGGAATCCACAAGAAAAATTATTAGAGCTAATAAATGAGTTCAGCCAAGTGGAAAGGTGTGAGATCAACATGCAGAAATCAATCGTGTTTTTATGCATTAGCAATCAACAATCTGTAGAGGAAATTGAGAAAACATTTCCATTTACAATATCATCTTAAGTAATATATCTTAGAATAAATTTAACCAAGGAGATAAATGATTTGTACAGTAAAAACTACAAAGCACTGCTGAAAGAAATTATAAAAGACCTAAATAAATGGCAAAGCATTACATGCTCATGGATTGGAAAAATTAATATTGCTTAAATGTCAATATTATCCAAAGTGATCTACAGATTCAATGCAACCCTATCAAAATTTCAGTGATTTTTTTTTTTTTTCGTTTCAGGGAACTGGCCATTTATAACACTTCTTTTGTAATTCCATGAATCATTTTTACGTATATATTAATATATTTATATATACATTTTATATATTCACACCATTAATATAAATTATTGTAGATAGTGAAAAATGAAAAAAAGACTTTTCAAATCTGCCATCCATTTCAAAACAGGGTTAATACTGTGTGATCTATCATTGCATGTGTTTTCTAGTGATTTATATTTTCAGAAAATGTGGTTAAACATTATAAAAATGCTTTAAATCTATACAAATGAAATAACAACAAAATAATATGTCAAAATTAAACTCACATAACTTTGTCTTCAACAAATATAAATCTGCTTAAAGAAACAGACCCTCAGTCTGAATCAGTTAGAAAAACACAACTCTGCAGTAAATAAGAATCCTCTTTGAGACAAAATGATACATGGAATTTCCACTTCCACAAATGTATGACAAATGTGATAGTCTTAAAAGCCCTCCCATTCAAAAACAACTAACTTCTGGATAAACTATACTTTTTAATGCAAGCATATCTCATAATAAGGAAGAGAAATCTGAAACAATCCTCCATCCCAACACATGTAGACAAAGTGAACTGAGACCAAAACTGTGAGGTGTAAGCAAATAAAAAATAGGGTAGCCATAAGAAAAAATGAAATAATATATTTGAAATCAAGAGCTTATTCTGTGACCAGGAGTGGGAGACATAAATATATCAATTCCAAATGGAAATCAGGAGATGGTTAGAGTGATCCCATTTTGGTAGTCTCCTCTGGATACAGTCAAAAATTAATAAAAACGTCCTCAATTTAGGGTTCAGAATTTCCATCTTAGATCCACCAAACATAAGGTGATAATCAAATGCATAAAGAAATAAACCAATATTAGTAAAAATCAACAGAAACAGATAACTATATAGTCAGACACTCAAGAACTACAGACATTAGAATTATTTGATTCAGAATATAAAATAACTATGTATGAAATGATTAAAGAAATAAAGACAGGAATTACAGAAATATACAAGCAAAAGGGATGATCTAAAACTGTCAGTTTTAAATGGAAATTTAAAAAATAAAGATAATTGATAAAATTAAGAAACAGTGGAGAGTTTAAATTACAGCTTTTTTTTTTTTTTTCCATTTGAAAGGACATTAATGAACTGGAGGATATATTTGGAGAAATTACCCAGAATGTGTCCTTGGAAGGCAGTAAGATGGAAAATATAAAGGAAAAGTTAAGACGTACAGAAGATAGAATGTCTAAAGTCTAGTACAGTTTTAATAAAAGCGAAAGTGAAAGAGAGGGACAGAAATAGAGAGAAAGAATAGAGAGCAGGGAGCAAAGGAAATGAGAACTTTCGACAAAGTAAGTATACACAGATACAGGATGCTTATAGAAAATTAAAGAAATTCTCTCCTATACATACTGTACAGAATTTTCACAGCAGCGAAGACAAAGGGACTATCTTAAAAGCACCAGGAAATAAAAGGCATCATCCCATAAAGTATGACAATTAGACTGAGACCAGATTTCTCAAAACAAAAACAAAAACAAACAAACAAAAAGAAACACAGAATTCAGTATGAAAATATCCTCAGAATATTGACAGAAAAAAAACCTGTCAATTTGAGATTTTCTACCAATCTGTCAAAAATGAGGATGAAAAAGGGGATATTTTCTGATAAAAATGTCTTAAAATTTACTATCAACCCACATTCATTAAAGAAGCTTTGAAAAGGAGTGCTCTATAAAGCACAAAAATGATCTTAAAAATATTGTACAAGATGGCATAGTGAGAGGAGATATTGTTAAAATATTGCCAGATATAAAGAAATATTTTCTCATTCAAATAGTGGTAATGATAATAATAATAATAAATATCTGATTTATGATGTCTTAGCTAAGGCTTCTTCCTAAGTAGATCCTGTTAAAAGGTTTCAAGTGGATGGTATTCTCTTGTTCACATATGGTGATTCTAGCAATGCAAGAAATTATAACAATGAGGTGGAGCCAGTGGCCACTTGACACTTTTGGTGTAGGGAGGGGATGAGCAGTTGAAATACAGGGGCTTCTTTGGGAGTTGGAGGTTGTCCTGAGTACTGTTGTGGAAACGGATGTAGGTCATTTTAAATCAGCACACACCACTCAGAACTGAGTGCGAGAGAGTGTGGTCTACAGTGTGAACTGTGGTCTATGGTTGGTGGCAAGGCTCCAGGATGTGTAGGTTCATTGAGGGTGGTGGGCCACACTGTGGGAGATGTTTGTGTGGGATGTGATGGGAGGTGTGGGAGCTGGGCAACATGGGAATCCCAGTGGGTTCCGTGTAATATTTTGGGTAATCTAAGCACCTCTTAAAATATATATATAAATATATATATATATATATAAACAGCATTTTTGTAAGCAAATACACATATATGCATATATGTTTATATATCATTTTGCAAATGTTTGTATGTATTGTGAGAATTTTGATTTTTACCCATAATTAAAAAAAAAAAAAAAAAAGGTTTCAAGTGCAAATAGATATATGGGAGTTGATTCTAGAAAATACCAGTAGAGGAATGGGAAAGTGAGACAAGGAAGGGAAGGATGCTGCAAAAAGGTACATTGTCATGCAAATCACCACTGTGAGCAATGGAACTTCATCTTACAAAAGGATTCTAGGAAGCAGTACAGAACATGCACTTCAAATTTATCCTGCCTGAGAGGCAAGGTAGTATTTATTCCCCAGTTCCAATCAGTTGTTGGTTGAGGACTGTTTCCAGGGGGTTTTATTTCCTAAGCACTTCCATCCTGCCCTGAACACAGACTCCAGTGGTCAGAGAGAGTCTGTGGAATATAAGATCATTGAAAGTCAAGAGTTGAAGATCAGAGTCTAGTGTGACCAAAAGTTGAATCTGGAATAGCATTGGAGAGCATGACTGTGAGTCAAAAGCTAAAATTGCTGAAAACACAATATTATGATCTTTTCATTAGTAGTGAAAAGTCACAGTTCCAAAAGAAGATGTATTTCTGAAGATTCATTCAATATAGCTCATTTATTTTAGATTCAAGATAATATCATGTAACAATCATATACCAGTAGTAGATATTCTCTAACTCTGCTATGAGATCCATTTCTTTCACTTGTTCCCTGCATTAATGCACTATCTAGGACTCTCCCCAACACCCAGCTATAGATTGGTAGGACAAAATGGTGGGTTAATTCAAGGTCAAGTTCTATAGATACACACTGACCATTGTTATGGATCTGGAAAAGTAACTTGCCTTTCTCCTCCATCCCCAAAACAATAATCATGACATCCAATTACCACATTTCCCTTATCTTTGTGGCATGTAATAGAAGGTTTTCTCTATTTTAAAAAATAGAAATATTACACATCAACATGCATGAACATTTTCTCATTGCATGCAATAACATATATAAAGACAGGAGAATACCTTACTCTTTGTTATCTGCTTTTGTTATAACTTATATAAATCATCTACTGAAATTGTAACAGCCTGAATCTCAAGGCACCAAATGATATTTTTCAAGCCCATGTGCTTTTAGGTGAGGAATTGGAAAATGGCCAAGGTCTTGGACCACTGGGACAGATTTTCTAAAGACCCCCTGGCATATACTTGGAAATTCTATGCTCACATACACTCACACATTTTCTTGAATATACTCATTAATAAAAGGAAGCTTGTCCCAGTATTGTCAATATTGTATTGACAAATTCCCATACCTTGACTTCTCAATAATGCAAATATGTCCTGAGAGCTGTGTGAAAAACACTTTAATAAATTCTTTTCTTTTAACTTATAACCTTTAATTTAGTGAGTATATTGAGTTTAAGTTATAAAGAAAATTTCCCTTTACTTACACTTTTTGGCTGATATTGGGTGAAAACAATCAGAAATTTTATCAGCAATTATATTGCTATTTCTTTTGCTACAGTTTGGTGATTATATCATTATTTGTTTTTAATCTTTTCCTCTTCTTCCTTCTTTGCCCCTTTGTCCATTGTATTGGAACTCTACTGCCATCTTAGACCATGAAGGTAAAAAGCATGTTGCAATAGTAGTGGAGAGTTAATTCCTGAAAAGAGCCCAGTTCCTCAAGGATTTTGTGAAGCAGAGCTGCCACACTCACTGAAGACAGCCTTTACGAGAATTTTTTAAAACTGAGATAAAATTCACATAACATCAGAATCTTTTAAAAGAAAAATAAAACTTCTATTTTTAAGTTACTATTAATTTGGGTCTCATAGCTGAAATGTATCCTACCTGTTACCTGAGATAGCCCATATTTTACCAACAAATTAAGGATAAGACATAAATGTGTTAAAAATTAACTATTCCTCATAGAGAAATTTAAAGATACTACTCTAAGTTAAGCTTGTTGTTTAATTTAGTATTAAAGATACAGAGAGTAAGAGAATAATAAATTTGTTTCCAAGGTATGTCACTTGGAAGTCAAATTTTATTGCTCATATGGTCTCTGTCCTAACCTGTGAGTTTCAGTTGTCTTTATTAATTTTTTTTTATCACTTAATAGTTTTATATTAAATTTTTTTATTTTAATTTACTATACATATTTAAATTTTAGAGAGTTACTAGGTAGATGCACTTTCCTTTGTAGGTTTAGTTTGATCTTCGGTTACCCTATCTGTCCAATAGCTTATCCCATATTGTAAAATATGCACTTAAGTGAAGAGGTAAAGAAAGACCCTGGAGTCTTTGTACAAGACTTGGTTGGGTGGCTTGAAGATTGTGAGCCGCTGACATTTCATACTGGAAAGAAATGCTTGTTCTTGGAATAAGAGGGCCCTTGCTCACATCTATGCAGTCACCAAACCTGTGTGGCTTGACTATTATCTCAGTGTCATGAGATGCCTTCTAATCTTTTGTGCTTGTGCTGAAATATTTCTAATGCCACTTTTGCATCAATTTCTAGAGTTTCAAATGGAAGGTCTTTGTAAAGTAAAGCATGAGCAACTTTTGTGAAAATGCAGTTTCTCTTTTGTTGGCATACACTCATCAAGTCTCTTATCCAAAACTTCATTATAGCAAAGCATCATGATCTTTGAAAGTAAGGAATTTAACTTCGCAGGGCTCCATCAAAGACTTAAACATATCTCAAAGCTGTCTGTCCACAAGAGCCAGAATGACCTTTTTGCAGTACCACCCACTTAAATGCATGGCACAAATAAAAGGAGTTGAAATGTTATTACTCATCACAAAGACAGTGCCAGGGTGGGTTTTCCCAACATGTGTAGCTTCAATTTTCTCAGCCTAGGGAGTTAATGACAATTGCCTGCTTTTCTCTTAATTAAAGAACTCATTCTGTATTTCTAGCAATTCTATTGGTGACAGTTGAGAAGCTGGTGATGTAGCTATAAATCTCCAGCCACTCAGCTGTTGGAGGTGGTCCCCTGACCGCCATGGCCATGGCCTCCATTGTGGCCGTAGGAAAACTCATTACTTAAATTTTGATATCAACAAAAATTTAACCCTTGGCTCTTTGCTGTATCTCATGCTCTGTAGTCTTCTTTAGTTCCATGGGTCAGATATGACTTCTATGCCAAATAACATTAATGTGTAAAATCATTACTAACTCCTGTGTACCAGTTTAATATGTTCAAATGCTTTTTGGAGACTTCTATCTGAAAATTAATGACAATAGCAAACACTCAGCGCTCTTTATATGACAGTCATTCTTCTTGGGTCTTGAATTCAATTTTAAAATTTGTCTTATTTAATTTAGTACTCTGATGGAACCTCAAAACTGTCTCATTTAAAGTTCATTCTTTTGCCCAAATTAGTTTTCCCTCTAGATTTAGCCATTTTAGTCTTAAATCTTCCTAACCTAAAATTTAATCAATAGCTCTTCTTGAATTCTTCTCTTCACTTTGTCTTAAAGCACATGTGACAGTAAGACTTATCTATTTTTTCTTCACAGTGTTTTTCATCTTTATCCTTTCCTTTCTGATTTTTTTCCTCCCATAATCAAACTCTGTTCACTTCACAACTATATCATTGTATTAACTTCCAAGTGAATTGCTTTGCTTTCAGAATTTATTTTCAAGGGAATCTTTTCATTAGTCTTCTTAAAATAGTGTTTTCCCCCATATACTCTTTTAACTTAAACTCTTAAATGATTCCATATTGTATAGAAGACCACTCTAAGTTTCTTAATGTGATATTCTGTCCTTCATGATGTGTATTCATGCAAAGATTGATAAACATTTACCAGGAAATCAAAGGAGATGCCTGATTTGAAGGTGAAGTTAGACTATATATCTGAGTGAGAGTGAAGTCTTATACTTTTGTACTGTGTGACCTTGGAAATGTTCAAAACTTAAGGGGAATAAGCTTGTCTTCAAGCAGTTTTCTAGACTTAATATTTTCCAGTGATTTTAATACATTAAGCTGATTGGGACAAAAGTCACCTTTTCTTTTCTTTCTCATTAACAGAAACATAGCTATAATTTCTTTTTGGTCACTGTCAGTTTTGGGGTGGTGTCAAATAAGACGTGTTTGTAATAAGAATGTTTGATGGGTGAAAAGTCCTCCAAAATCTTTGGACAAGATCTTTATCAACAATCATGAAGGATTAGAGAGTTCATTTGAGACATTTCTACTTCAGCTCCCTGAAGCAGCATGACTACCTCTCTCACTCTCAGAGTGCTGGCACACTTCCAAGGATGTCTGGCTCTCATTAGTGTTTCAAATAGTACAGAAACCCTAGGGGTGATCATCTGTCACTCAAGGAGCCCATAAATCTGCTTCATACCAGGTCTTGGTAATTTGAATTTTAACATCAACTCCTATGCTCTCTTTTCTACTACAGGCAAGTACTTTCCTTCTTTTTTGAGACCTTCACTCTTAGTTGTTTTTTGTTTGTTTGTTTGTTTGTTTGTTTCCTTCAACCATGCTCTTTGAATAACAATAGAGAATGCTTAGGAAGAAAGGACTTTATTGAGCTCATGCAAGGGAGGCAATCAAGCCTGGCCTTTGGTTCTGGCCCAAGTGAATGTGGACTATATTGCTTTGTTCAAGGTATTATTTCTCAGTGACTGGAAAGATGTTTAGGTCTCCAAAATATTTGCTTCATCTGCTGAAGTTCTGAATTATTTTAGGAAGGGACAAATCTTTTAGTACCTGACAGCGAGAAGGCAAAATCCCATTGGATGATAAAACCTATTAGCTCCATAACCATCAGTGAATGTTATCAGATATGTATTCTATAAGGAACAAGGTAAAGAAATAGATTAGCTTGGAAAGTCAAAGCTTCATATAGTCAAATTGCTTATGTAGAGGAGGGAGCTAAAGTTATCTGTGGTTTTAAAGGGCAGAACTAAGATCAAATACGTGGAATATCAAAAAATGACTACTTTTGTTATTCTTATCCACTATCCACTGTGGTTAAGTATGACATGCATCACATCATTGAGTCCTCACCATTACCTGTGATGGAGATATTGCTATTTTCATTTAGGGAGGAGGCATTTTATACCTTGTTAGTCATTACAATACTAGTATTAAGTGCAGAACCATGAAAACCAAGCATCCCCAGCTGAGTGCCAGGGTTCCAAGAATTTTAGAGAGATAGAACATGTTGCTGCAGGTGTTTGAAATAGAATCTCAACTCATGCTAAGATTTTAGTGTTCACAACTAGTCAATGGAGGAGGCTGGGATTAGCCATCTTGCCAGTTGTGAAGATTAAAGCACAATGAAAGGAAGAATTTTCGGACCTTGGATTTGTCTAAAGACAGAATAAGTTGAGGTTTTGAATTTCCCATCCCAATATTGATAAACGTTCAGTCTGTTTGGATTGTCATTCAGGAAAGAAACTTTAGATGGTATTTCAGTGGCTGGACAAGATGGCCTTTAAGGTTTCTTCCGAATCAGAAATTCTAGGATTTTACTATTCCGCATGTTATAAGTTCCATGATAGATGGCCCGAGATATACCCTTAAATTTTCAGCCCCAAGCATAAAGCCTGGCCCTCAATATAGTCTCACTAACTGTAAAGAACCATGTTTAGCACTGGCTAAGTTGGATTCCAGTGGCAGGGAGGATATCAAGACTGGTGGTGAAGAAGTTAAAGACAGGGCTTCTCAGGGTTTTGGCTCTTATTTGTGATTTTTCAACTATGTTTAATGTTATCGATTCTAAAGAATTCACTGATAATGGGAAGTGCTCTATTACGGAAATTGTTTCCTTTGTTTATTAATCTAAACACCCTACAAAAACAGTCCCACTGGGTCAAACAACAGCAATAACTAAACCACTGTCCAAACTGGGATTTGTTTCTTATTTGTAGACAGAACAAAGCATGGAGATGATGTATAGGAAAGTTTGTTGTGTAAATGAATTCAGATCAAATCCAGACTTTTATATCAATAGAAAATCTGGAAGGCAATTTATATCTTTCCTTAGCTCTAGGCCTCAACTTTTTGGTTTTCCATTTCATTGTCTTCTATTTAGTTTTCCTCTGAGGTGGAATTCAGCCAAGTAGATTAATTCATAAGGGACCTCCTTCATGAGTAGCTTATTTTTCATGACGCTCAAACAAGGTATGACTTCCATGAAGTTAAGTAGAAATAAAATGATTTATGTTGTTTAAATGTATTTTTAGCTACTCCATACATTATCTTAAAAGCAGGATTCTCAGTTTTAATCTCAATATCAGTAATATTCCCTATGTTAGTTCTTCCTGCTTTACTGTTTCTAAATTTCTGGGTCTAGAGGTGTGTTATGGAAACAAACAAGTAGTTTGACCAACTTGGGAAAAAATACTTTATTAATTACAAAGAAAAGCCATCTTTGTTACTATGTTGTTTTTCTTGAAAATAAAGAAAGAAATAAAAAAAAGTCCTATCCATTTTTTCTTATTTTAACAAATGGGAGTATATCACATAGACAAAATTCTATCTTATATCCTAAATATTCAGGTTTAGTTTGTCTGTGACAAAATGGGAGGTTTTTCCAGAGGTTAAGCTTATGCACGTCTCAGTAGGATCTCATTGACTGCCACAGTGAACAGTGTCTCAAATAGTGAGGCTCTTGGAGGTGTCCAGACACGGCAGTCAGGATGGGCAGCTTGGGCGTTTGGCACCCTGTCAGTGGACCCTATTTTGGAATTTATGTCCCCCAGTGTGACATAATTCCACTCATTTGTAGTTTCCCTATGCACTGTATTTATTGAGTGTGTGTGTGTCCCAGTGACTTCGATCTTTGGTCCATCCATGTACCAGTTGAGCCCTGAATCTCAGCAGAGTTGCAACACCTGGTCTCCAGTTCATTGAACTTCACCCAGGACACTTAGGGAGGATATGATGATGCCCATTCCAGGGAACGGAGAGTGTCTGCAGCTGCAGGTGGGATAGTTTTGTATGTCTGCCCCATGGGAGCTAGGCCCCTTTCAGTTGGAAGCAGAGTGGGAATTACAAATCCTCAAGATTGGGGAATGAACAATGGACTAAAGTAGACTTATTATTATTCTACTATAGACTTATTATTATTCCAACACTGGAAGAATTTTTATCATTGATATAAAGGCAGTGGCCACCAGAGGTTCTGAGGGATGGGAGAGGGAAGAATAGGTGTAAGATGGGGGCATTTTTGGGACATTGGAGTTGTCTCGTATGACTTTGCAATGATGGATACAGGCCATTGTATATTTTGTCATACCTACAAAATTGTACGGGACAGAGTATAAACTATAATGTAAACTACAGTCCACACTTAATAACAATTTTTCAATATGTTTTCATCAATTGTACAAATGTACCATGCTGATGGACATTGTTAATGTGGGAGTGTGTGTATGTGGGAGAGGGAGGGAATGGGACATATGGAACTCTCCTAGGCTTTTTATGTAGCATTTATGTAATCTAAACGTTCTTTAAAAATTCAAAAAACATTAAAAAAATTAAGTAAAAAAGATATTTATATTTATTTATTATTTATCATTATATTTTATTATAATTATAACTCCAAGACTCTTACACAAACTATCTGATGGTGGTCTTCACCAACCATCTCCAAGTCACACTGCTGCATGAGGAAATGGGTCTGCCAATCACCACCTTCATAAATTGTCCTTAAACTGCAGTAGACTTTTAAATACTTGCCTTTTCCTACAAAGTTGCAGTTAATGTTTCATAAGAGATGAATCCCATAGCAGTTGTTGGATATGTGGGTTTTATGTGATGATTGGTGGGTGCCACCATGATTTGCCATGGATTCCATACACTGTCTTGTTTATTCTGACATAGACAATGATTATTTTATCCACAAAAGTTATATTTTCATGTTTGTAGATTATTGCTGTAGCAGCAGCACATAAATACTCTAATTTGTGCTGCTTCTTTCTCAAGTCCCAAGAAGAAACATGGAAATAGAAAACCAAACAGCTCTGCTGGAATTCATCATCTTGGGATTCTCCAACCTAAATGATTTGCAATTTTTACTCTTCACCATATTCCTTGCCATCTAACTCTGTACACTGGGAGGAAATAACTTCATTATTTTGGTAACCTTGGCTGATCCTCGACTATATACTCCTATGTATTTTTTCCTGAGGAATTTAGCCTTCTTTGGTATCTGCTACACCACCACCAACCTGCCCCAGAAGATGGTGCATCTCCTGTCAGAGAACAAAAGCATTTCCTATGGGGGCTGTGTGACACAACTTTTTGCATTCCTTTTCTTTGTGGGGGTAGAGTGTGTTTTACTGGCTGTAATGGCGTATGATCACTACATTGCAATCTGCAAACCCTTAAGGTGTTCAGTTATTATGAATCAAGGCTCTGTATAGGCAGTTAGCAGCTTCCTGCTGGTTTAGTGGTTTCCTCAACTCAGTGGTGCACACAGTGCTGACATTCCACCTGCCCTTCTGTGGCAACAATCAGATTAATTGCTTCTTCTGTGACATCCCCCCTCTGCTGTTCTTGTCCTGTGGGGACACTTCCGTCAATGAGTTCATCTTGCTCTTCATTGGAGACTTCATCAGATGGGCTCCTTTCCTTGGCATCATACTTTCCTACCTCTATATTATCTCCACCATCTTGAGGATCTGCTCCTCGGAGGGGAGATGCAAAGCCTTTTCTACCTGTGCCTCCCATCTGCTCATTGTCCTTCTCTACTATGGCAGCTCTATATTCACATACGTACAGCCCATCTCGTCTTACTCATTGTCAAAAGACAGGCTGATCTCAGTACTGTAATTTACACTTTAAGGAATAAAGATATCAGAAATGCTCTGAAAGCTGTGGGAGAAAGAGTCACAACCTGCAAATTTCATTTCTCATGAAATATAAATTTTATTTTTCTGTGAATGGATAAGTGATATTAGAAAATTATCTGTCTTACTGATACTATATGATTGCTTCTTGACAACATTACTAAAAATCCCCAAGAATTAAAAGCTAATTTCAGTGATAAGTCCAAAGGGGCAAAATGTTAACAATAGATGAATCTGGGTAAATGGTTTATGTATGTCCTTTGTATTATTCTTATTCTTGAAACATGTCTGTATTTTTTAAATGATTCCTAAATAAAAAGTGAAAAAGTTAATTTGAAGCTATGGGCATTAACTGAATATATGATGAGCTTATCTTTACATTGTGCATTTTATTTTTTTTTTTACACCCAAACACTTTATTATGACTAGCTGGTTTTGAGCTTTGGAGCAGATGATCTGGAGAGAAAGGAAGGGGAAGACAGACACACAGAGAGAGACAGAGATGGATAAAGAGAATTTTAAGCAAAGTTATAAGGAATTGGTTTTCAAAA
Source organism: Tolypeutes matacus (assembly GCA_026826555.1). Taxonomy (NCBI): domain Eukaryota; kingdom Metazoa; phylum Chordata; class Mammalia; order Cingulata; family Chlamyphoridae; genus Tolypeutes; species Tolypeutes matacus. The sequence continues at coordinate 11,863,361 of JAKSZT010053840.1, read as the reverse complement.
CCCCTCTTCTGACAGTTCACTATGGCTTATGAGGTTTAGAAACCTTCCTGCAATCTTGTGGTGGTGCTTTATTGTGTAGGAGTAATTTTCAAGAATGCTAATTGTGTGGAGTTGAAAGCCTTGTGCTCTTCCAGGGTCTCTAATTATCAGTAACTGTAGTGTAAAGTATTAATTTAAATTTGAGAAGTCTCAATGTAGTTCAGGATATGATTTCTTCCAATCATAAGAATATTCTGTTTGACTAGTTTCTGGCTGTCTTTATTTTATTTGTATGTCCTAAAGTCATTTTATATTCTAAGGTAAGATTTTTTTTTAATTTAGATTTCAAAAGAATAATCATACGTACCATACAGGATTACCATACATTGCCCCACCAACAACACCGTGCATTGTTGTGACACATTTGGCACAAATGATGAAAGAACATCATCATAATATTACTACTATCTGTAGTCCTTAGCTAATATAATCCATAGCTAATGTCTGGTGTGTTTACCCACATACCATCCTATTATTAACACCATGTATTAGTATTGTATATTTGTTATAGTTCATGAGAGATTGTTCTCATATTTATACTGTTAGCCACAGTCCATCATTCACCATGGGATTAACTGTGTTATATGGTCCCCTTTCCTTGTACAATCCATCCAAAGTGTAAACTCAGTGGCTTTCAGTTTCATCCCAGAGTTGTGCTGTCATCAGTTCAAACCTTTTCAGAACATTTTCATTACTCCAAAAGAAAAAAAATCCCATCCCACTTGTGGCAGTTTGGCATTGTTTAAGAATTCCAAAAATAGATATTGGATTATGTTTGTAAACTGGTCTGTACCTGGGTGTGATTAAATTACGATTAGGGCTTTGATTGGGCCATGTCAGTAGGCAGAGAAGAGAGTTGGAGTTTTGATCCTGGAGCCCAGGAAGTAAACATGCAGAAGAAGCAGATACGTGAGGAAAGAGAGAAGGTTCCGTTAGACATGGCAGAGGCCCCAGGAAGAGAGATGATTCATTTGCCTGAGAGTTTATAGCTGGCCTTGTGGAGAGATCAGAACAGCTGAGCCCGGAGAGAAATGAGCCCTGGGAGAGAGATGAAACTTATCCCAGCCTACAGGTGATATTGGAAGAAGCTGGGACCATGGAGACTTAAGAGGAAGAGGAAGGCTGAAGGTCCGCAGGCATCTTGCTCTAACATATGGCAACAGACTTTGGTAATGGAAGTAACTTATGCTTTATGGCCTTGTGACTGTAAGCTTCTACCTCAAATAAATACCCTTTATAAAAGCAAACAGATTTTTGGTATTTTGCATCAGCACCCCTTTGGCTGACTAATACAAACCTTATACCCCTCTATTATTGACCCTTAGCATTGCTGTAGTACCTTTTGTGCTATTATTGTAAAAATATTACAATATTACTGTTAACTATAGTCTACATGTCATGTTAGTTGTTTTTTTTTCCATGAATCTCCATATTCTTACACCTTGTAATACAGACATATTCTTGGATTTGTACTATTACCCACAATCATCATCTACCACCAAAATCACTATGATATACAGTCCCTAGATTATCCTCTAGCTCTCTTCAAATTGACTTTAACCTCCCTAGACTACCCCTTCCAGCCACATTCACATTTATAAATCAGCAGTTTTGGTTATACTCACTACAATGTGTTGCCATCAACTCTATCCATTTCCATACCTTATTAAACATTCTGTATACATTCACATCAGCTCCCCATTCTCAACCCACATTCTATCTTCTAGTAACCTATATGCTATAGTTTAATTCCATGAGTTTACTCATCACATTTATTAATAGTTCATATTAGTGAAACCATACAATATTTGTCCTTTTGAGTATGGCTTATTTCACTCAACATAAGTTCCTCAAGGTTCATCCATGTTGTCATATGCTTTCCAAGTTAATTTCTCCTTACAGCAGCATAGTATTCCATCCTATGTATATACCACATTTTGTTTATCCATTCGTCAGTTGATGGACACTTGGGTTGTTTCCATCTTTTAACAATTGTGAATAATGCTGCTATGAACATCAGTATGCAAACATCTGTTCACGTCCTTGCTTTCAGTTCTCCTGAATATATTCCTAGTAGCAAGATTGACAGATCATATGGCAGTTCAATATTTAGCTTCCTTAGGAATCACTAAAGTATCTGCTACAGAGGCTGCACCATTCTACATTCCCATCAACAGTGAAGGAATGTTCCTATTTCTCCATATCCTCTCCAGCACTTGTAGTTTTCTGTTTTTATATAATGGCCATTCTGTAAGGAGTGAATGATATCCCACTGTAGTTTTGATCTGCATTTCCCTAATAGCAGGTGGTGTTGAGTGTCTTTTCATGTGCTTTTTGACCGTTTGTATTTCTTCTTTGGAAAAATATCTATTAAAAAAATGGGCCAAGCTGGCTCCCTTATCTATTTTGCTTGTTGTTTGCTCATTGTTTGTGCTCATTGTCTGCTTGTTTTCTTTAGGAAGCCCTGGGAAACAGACCCAGGACCTCCCATGTCAGAGGTGGACATCTGCTCCCTGCTTGTTTGTTTTTGCTCATTGTATGCTTATTGTTTTTTCATTGTCTGCTCATTGCTTTTTATTTGCTCATTGTTTACTCATTCTCTGTTTGCTGTGTTTGCTCATTTTCTGCTCATTGTTTTTCCTCATTGTCTTCTAATTGTTTTTACTCAATGCCTTCTCAATGTTTGTTTTCTTTAGGGGACACTGGGAACCAAACCTGGGGCCTCTCATGTGGGAGGTGGGCACTCAACTGCTTGAGCCACATCTGCTCCCTGGACCATTTTTAAATTGAGTTGCTTGTCCTTATATCGTTCAGTTGTATGATCTCTTTATCTAACATGGAGTTCAAACCCTTATTGGATATGTGGTTTCTGAAAATTTTCTCCAATTGAATAGGCTGCCCTTTTACCTTCTTAACAAAGTTATTTGAAGTACAAAAGTTTTTAATTTTGAGGAGGTCCCGTTTACCTATTTTTTCTTTCATTGTTTGTGCTTTTGGTGTAAGATTTAAGAATCCAGCACTTACCACAAGATCTTGAAGATGTTTCAGTATATTTTCTTCTAGGAGGTTTATGGTCCTAGCTTTTATATTTAGGTCCTTGATTAATTTTGAGCTAATTTTGGTATAAGGTGTGAGATAGGGGTCTTCTTTCTTTCTTTTAGCTATGGATATCCAGTTCTCCCAGCATCATTTGTTGAACAGACAGTTCTGACCCAGCTGGAAGGGTTTTACAGACTTGTCAAAAATCACTTGATTGTAGATGTGGGGTTCTATTTCTGAATTCTTAATTTGATCCCATTGTTCAAAATGTCTATCTTTCCATGGAGGTGTCTTTTCAACCTCCACTTGCTAGGCTGGCTATAGCCAAGATTCAAAGTGAGCTCTGCTCCAAACCCACTGAAGAGAAACTGTTCTCTGCCCTCTGCTGCAACCTCTGTCTTCCCAGAAAGGAGGACCTCCTTTCTCCTTTCAGTTGTTTGCAGTGAGCCATGGGTTTTACCAAGGCTGTTCACAGTGAGGGTGGGAGATGGGTGCTGTTCCCAGCCTCAGGGTTGAGTAACTCATGGTTTTCTTTTTGGTCCCTTCATCTCTCTGTCCCTCTTCCTCTTGAACTATGCACAGCACTCTCCTGGTCTGCAGATCCACAATGCCGCTCCCTTGGGCAGATTTTTGCCCTTCCTTCTTTGTTTTTGTAGAATTGAGTCTTGCCTGCCTACTTCAATACCATCATCCTGGAGGTCTGTGCATTTTATTTGTTTAAACAGCCATGTGAAATATGTTTCTTCAGTTAATCTGGTGCTCTTAAATTTCTCTCTTCCTCTGGGGAACTACCCACTGTCTTATGCTCTGTCTCTTGCAACAATTGTCTAAAGGTTTTCTTCCTTTGTCACTTTCTTTCTTATGTTAACTGTACTTTCAGATCTTTAGAACATTTTTTCCTGAGCAATTTTAGAAATCCTTCTTCTCATCTTCATTCTCTTGACACATTGTTCTATTTGGATTGCCCAAATAATAATGCTTTGGTTCAGTGGTGCTTTGTAGGGGTAGCAAGAAGTAAAATTATTTTGTACCACTTTGTTTACTGCTGCTCTGGTATGTACTTTATTCTCTAATTCCAGGCCCTTAGTTTGACCACTGGACATTTCAAATATCACCATATTGCAAATGTTGCACACATTGGGATTCTCCACCTTTACTTCTCTCTCATGCTCCAGTCTTAATCAAATGTTTACAGCATTTCCTCCTTAAAGTTATTATGTTTAGAACCAAATATTTCTTCCTTTTTTTCAAAATCAATCGACTCTCAAATTTTTATTAGTGGTATTGCCATAGGGTTAAAACCTTCTCATTTCTTTGACCCTTTCGTTTCCAATATGTATGCGTGTGTGCATGTGCTGCTTATTAAAGTATTTACTCACTGTAAAATCCACTCTTCCACACTTTAATTTTTGATGCTGGAGCTGGTATGCTGCAAACTGCATTCCTCCCTTGCTGTTTCCCTGATAGGTCCCACCGAAAGAGAGCACTATGAGAGGCCGGAAAACAGACTTGCTCCTTTCTGTTTGTCCATGTTTTTTTTTTTCAGCATTATCCCAACAATGGTTATTCTATTCTATTCTATTCTATTCTATTCTATTCTATTCTATTCTAT
>JAKSZT010053840.1:11803610-11858661 GCA_026826555.1 Tolypeutes matacus | reverse complement strand
ATTCTATTCTATTCTATTCTATTCTATTCTATTCTATTCTATTCTATCCTATTTTATCCTATCCTATTCTATTCTGAAAGATGCTTTAGATTACATAAATGTTACATCAAAAATATACACTGCCATTTCCCCTCCCACACTTTCCCCCATTAACAACATCTTTCTTTGTACCACCATGTGATATAATGGTTTTTGACACTGGCAGCTGCTATTGGATCCAGTAGTAGTTGGCTCTGCTTTCCAGTTTTTTACTCCAGACTCCTAGTCCAAGCCTTGTCATATGCCTTCAGAGGCTGAAGCCTCAGGCAGGCTTAGTACCCTTCTAAGGCTCTGGATTCCAGCTATAGAAGGGCCCCTTTTGAACTTCTAAGATACTAGTGGGACCGTGCCCCGTTCTGGGGGTGGCCTGTGTCCCATCTCAGTAGTGGCCTTCCTTAAAGCTCCTACTCATACTCTCAAATCTTCCCCTGCTATTTCTGTGTTGCCTCAGATCTGCTTACTCTTTTACTCCTTCCACATGCGTGACATGCACATGCACACACACACACTCACATCATTATTTAAAAGTCAGTCATGTCTTCAAAATGTTTCTCATATATATCCTTTCATTGCCATTACTACTAATATCATTTTCCAGAACTTCACTTTATGACTAGACTTCATCAATTATTCCAAACTACCCTTTCTGCCATTAGTTTCCTTTTTTTTATTTTGTGCATATTCCTTAGATTAATCATCTTACAATAATGTTGTTAATTTGAACACTTGAATGGCTCCTTCAAGGGGATAAATTCTGATTGTATTATCTTGGGAAACTACCTGCTAATCTGCTTCAACTAACATTTTCACCATTATGTCCCAACTATTTTTGAACGTGGATCTTTTTCCTTAACTTTCACACAGATTTTACATTTTATCCTCCATTGATAAAAAAGAATGACAAAATCTTTTGTATTGCATCTTTTCAGTTAGGGTTCAGGCAAGTAAGAACTTTCTCTATAAATCTTTTCCTGTGCCAGTTTGTTCTAATTGACACACCTATCTGATCTCCTTTTAGAAATAGATCGTTTAGTATGAAATTTAGCACATAGTCCTGCCTCTATGTTTTTATTGTGTAGTATTGCTTAGTATTGTTTCATAAAATTTAAAATGATAGGAGTCTGAAGTTGAGAGAAGCAATAGGAGTGAGTTAGAACTATGATCCACCACTGCAAGGGAATCAGAAATTACGATTATATGAAAACCAGTTGGTTAAGTAGTTGGTTTTTTTTTTTTTTTGACCAAAAGCTATTAACTCAGGAACAGCCACTTACCCTCCATAGCTGGGAATTCAACATAGAGCCTCATAAACATACAAAAAATGGAAATAAATAGACATTTGTAAGAAGATAAATTTGGAGTGATTAAGGCCTTGGAGAGAAAATATCAAGACATTAATGTCCAAACTGTCACTGGGGAGGTCTACAGAGGGTTTAGCCCGTTTGTTCCTTTGTCAGAATAAGAGATGAGATCTGCTAAGATTGTCTTACACTTAGATATAAGCTGTTTGTAATAAAAGTGAATATAAGATGCTTTGAGCAGCCAGAACTTTCTCTGATAATTTTATTCTAGAAGACAATAAATACATTTGATCCCTGATTTGGAGATATCCTTTTTGAGTCAAAGATTACTTTCATTCCAAGTTGTATACAGTCAAAGGAAGTTCAGGGTAATTTGGCTCTGAGAATAAGAAAACTAGAAGAGTTTTCTGATGGAAAAGGGTTGAAACCACTGAAATGTGTGAGTGAAAGTAACTGGGGAATGTCTATGAATTTAGACTGGAGATTTCAGGCTGGGATTGCAAGAGGACACTGCAGAAGTCATTAGCTAGAAAAGCTTTGAAATTCCTAATCTCTTTATTTATACATTTCTTTGTTTCTTGTTTGTTTGTTTGTTTGTTTGTTTTGTTATCTTTTGTTTCAAGGCAGGCTTTCAGAGTGAATGAGTATAAGTGTATGTTGTAATTAAATGTCTGGATGTGTATGTGTTTAGTGATGTTTGTCTGAGGAAGAGAGGGGAAAAGAGAGAGAGAGAGAGAGAGAGAGAGAGAGAGAGAGAAGATATTAAGGGAAGAAGAAAATGAGGGGAATAACCTTTAAGTGCATGCCAAAATCAGTACTCCTAAAAGTGTCAGGTTTATTTTGAGTGCTAGATAACATCTTAGATTGCATGTAATGTGAAAGAATTACATTACTTTGCAGTATTATTTTTTAGTGGAAGATACATGGTTCTATTATGCAGAAAAGAGAAAGAAAACATTTCAGAACTGCAGTTCTATAGTGACATAGTTCCATGTTCATCCCTACTTCTCGGTGTATGCCCAATTTATAAAGTCCTTCAATTATGTTTATGATTCATGAGATTAATCCTCCACCCTCCACTATCAACAACTCCATTTAGAAAATTTCTTTTCTAACCTCTTCCGTGGAATGAAGCTCCTAGCCTTATGTTTTCCAAAACTGATCATATAATTACTTAAATTTTAAATACTACTTACTGATGCTGATAGATTATTAAGAATCATTAGGGACATTAGAAACAGTCCATGCCTAAAATGAATTGCTAAAGCAATTGGCCCTGTATGGCTAAAAAACATTTATTTAATTTACAAATATACATTGCTCACTTTCTCTGCTCCCATGCACTCTGATAAATGTGTGGGAGTCCTTTGTGAGTTTAGTGTCTAGATTATAGATCGGGGTGCTTAAAAATGACAAATTTCACTTCATGAGGGTAGTTTTCAGAGTTGACAAGCATTTAACAGGTGACAGTAATCCATTAGTTAATTTAATAATATATACAGAGCACCTACTATGTGCCAGGCACTGTTTCAAGCGCTAGGAGTGCACTATTGAATAATGCAGACAATCTTCTTTCTGGGCATGGCATTTAAGAAGTAGAAAAAAGAAAATATGTTTAAACAAAACCACATATACCAGATTAAAATAGGTGTTACTGATAACAAAACAAGCAGGGAAGGATGACAGGGTGCCTTTTAAAGTTTTCTTTGCAATTTAATATAGAGAAATAAGGAGTCTACACTGAGGAGGTAGCCTTAGGGAAAGGAGCTGAAAGAGATGTAGGAGGTAGCTAAATAGAAGCGCAGAGTGGAGAGTGGTGCACAGATCTTGAGATGGAGTGAGATTAATGGGTTCTAGGAACAGCATAGAGATCGGTGTGATTGAGTAGTCAAGGGCCACAGTAGAAACAGACCCAGAAAGCAAACAGGGACCCTGATCACAGGATCGTGTAAGTTACTGTATTGACTGTGGTTACTCTAGATAAGATAAGAGCCATTAGACTACTCAGAGTATTGAATATACATTTCACAGATTCATCCTGGATGCTGTCATAAGAATAGTGTTAGTTGGGAAAGAACAGAAATAAAATTATTCCAATAATTCCAATAAATTTGGCTTGGACCAAACCAGTAGAAGAGAGTAAGAAATGGTTAGATTCTGCACATGTTGAGGCAGAGCCAACAGAATTTGCCAATGAAAATTTGTGAGAGAATGAGCAGGATCAGGCATAAATTTTGTTTTTTGGCTTGAGAAGATGGAGTTGTCATTTAGCAGATACGTTAGAATCCATGAGGTTTGTGCAAAATATCAGAGTTTCAGTTTTATATGCTTAATATACATTCTAGTGATGTATTTAGTAGGCTGTTAGAAATTCATTAATTCAAGAAGGAGGTTCCAACTATTAATAAAAATTTTTTTTATCTGATAAAAGTTTAATATCTAAAATATATTTTAAAAATTCTACAACTCAAAAACCAAAAGACAAACAATGAATATTAAAATTTGGTCAAAGCTTTGAATAAACATGTGTTTATTCAAGTGGCTATTAAGCATATTAAAATATGCTTAAAATCATTAGAATAAGTGGATATCACCCCACACAGAGGGGCTCCTGAGGGCTCTGGAGACACCCAGGTCCTATATAAGGGGGGATAGCCCAAGAGATTGATGCCTTATCAGTCGGCTCTACTTTGGAATCTGTGCTCCTGAGAGTGACAGAGTTGGACTCAAATAAGTCCTCCCTGCACATGGTCCATCAGTCCCTTCTATTCAAACCTATATGTGAGGCTGGAGTTTGTAGGTGTACTTCCAGAGACTGGAGCCTCTGGCCTGCCTATGTGCCAGCTGTGCCTGGGATCTTGGTGGAGCTGCAACTCCTACTCTACAGCTCAATGGACTCACCCAAGTCACCTGGTGAGGAGACGATGATGGACAACGGCCATCCCAGGGAATGGAGAGAGCCTGCAGCTGAAGGCAGGATAATCCCATCCACCATATCCATGGGATATAAGCCCACTCTCACTTGGAGGTGGAGTGGACATCACCATTTCAGTCTCCTCAGGAGTAGGGGAAGAGCTATGGACTAATGGTATTCTGTTGTAGACATATTGTGACTCAAGCAATGGAAGAAATTATAACCATGAGGTGGAGCCAGGGGCTACTAAACGCTTTCGAGGCAGGGAGGGGAAGGGCAGTTATAATACAGGGGTTTTTTCAGGACTTGGGGGTTGTCCTGAGTGACGTTGCAGTGAAGGATATAGGCCAATTTACATCAGCAGATACCATGCAGAATTGTGTGGGAGAGAGTGTGGTCTATGATGTGAACTGTGTTCTATACTTAGTTTACAGCTTTAGCTGCATGCCAAAAGATTTGATATCTCATCTATATTATTAATCAGTTCAAAATATTTTCTAATTTCCCCTTCTCCTTCTCCTTCCCCTCCTTCTCCTTCTCCTTCTTCTTCTAACCACACTGCTCTCTTGTGCAATGACACATGCCCCTTTAATCATGTTGAGTGGAGACTTCCTTACAAAGTGAATCATTCTCTTTTTGTTGTTGTTGTTATGTTTTTCTTTTTTTATCTTATTTTTTAGCTTGACTCATTCTCTTTTTAGTCAGAGGTTCATACCCATATTGTTCCCAATATTCAATGATGCAACCCAGCAGATTGCTTTTCTCTTCACTTCTGAGCTCTGGTCATTTCCCAATCTAGTTAAACAAGGACAGAAACCAAAGCCTAAGCTACCAAGCTCAGCAACACTTCCTCACACCAGGGCTGCCCCCTTCCCAGTTCTTTCAAGCCTAAAAACCCAGCATGGCAAAATGCCTCTTACAGCTTTGGCAGGAATGAATATGCTGCTGAAGACGAGAATAACACAAACACACACACAACACACAGACCAGAACCTGGTTTCCATTGTAGCCTCCTGCCTTCAGGGATCCTGGACGCCCAAGGCAAGAGACTCCCATCTGACTCTTGGAGTCTCCAGCACATGAAGGGCCAGGACTGCCAGATGTCTTATCTCGGGGTCCACAGGTGCCCCAACTGCAGAGTTATCAGAAGGATGCCATGCCACCTTGGACGGCAAAAATGAAGAAGGGCCGGGTTGGGTTTGTTTGCTCCACGCAGCAGAGTACACAGACACACAGAAGCAGGCTAGGAAAGAAAGGTAGCTTTATCCCCCAAAGCTGGAAATGGAGAATCCCAAATCAGCTTTCTCTATTTTCTTCTTTGATTTCTCCTTGTCTATTTAGATATGTAATCCTTAATCTCAAACATTTTGTAGGTTTTTAGATTTATTTTTGTTTTGTAATTCCATTCTGGTCAAAGAACATTCTTTGAATGGCCAATCTTTTGAAGATTTTGGAAGCTTTTTGTAAGAGTCAGCATATGCTTGATTTTGCAAATGTTCAATGTGCACTGAAAATAATGTAAATTCTTTTCTCGCTGAGTTCAGCGTCCTATATATGTGAAATATAAAAAATATGCAAATGTCAAATTTGTAAATTGTGTTGTTCAGATTTTCTAAATATTTACTGACTTTTTGGCTGATTCTCCTAAAAGCTGTTGAGAGAGATATGTTAAAACTTCTCATTATGATTGTGGATTTGACTATTTCTTCTTTATTTCTGTCAGCTTTTGAAGCTATTTTATTGGAAGCTCACATTGCTTATGATAGTCTAGAAGAATTATTAGCAGAGGAATATTAGTGTGTATGTTTGGGGAAGTGTCTGGGCAGCTTTACCAATTCCTTGGATCAAGGGCTCCCTCTTTGTTGATACAGTGATGATTAATTTCTTTTACAACCAGCAGTGCTTTCTTTGTTCTCTTTACATTTGCCTTGCCTCTTCTCTGGTTCTCTCTCAGTACCTGTACAGTGCCTTGTTCTTTTTCCTCCCTCCCTAGAGAAATTCTCATTCACCATGAGGCACTCTCTTTCTGGGGCTGAAACATTTTTGGTGTTTTCAAAGTTCTCCTACCCTTGGAAACCTTCACAATTTTGAGTTTTATCCAACCTCAACCACGGCCCCACCACATGCAGCAATCCTGTGACTCCTTGTGTCAATTATGGGTGCTTTTCTCCTTCTACTTAAACAGTATATGGAGTTTGTTGCTATTTATGTCTTTCAGTTTTTTAGGTTGTTGGGGGAGATTTGTGAATTGCTTGCTGCTTTGGTGTATCTAGGAGACATGGGGCAGTGGAGAAATCCATGTTCCTGTCAGGCCAGTATCACAAGTTGAACAACGATCCTGTTTGCAGGTTTTAAATTTGTCTCACGCCTAAATCTAATACCACATATAAGGTTATACTTATTTCCTACTTTTCCTTCTTTTAAAAAGTTCCCTTTATGCATATATGATATATTCACAATACAATGATCTTATTAGTCTATTATCATTTTATTTGTTCAAAATTTACCACGTTGTTAGTCTTCCTTAATTTTGCTGTAAGCAAATTTATCTCTACCATTCCTAACCCTTCTTCACATTTTAGCTCACCACTGGTTTCTTTCAAATGATGAATATTGCTTCACTTAACCCCCACAGTGTAAAATTTAAAATTCAGAAAAATTAACTCATCATTACTTTTATATTTGCTCCCCCAAAGCAATGGAGAACAATACAGTGAATGAGTTTCTTTTACTCAGCCTGACCAGTGTTCAGGATCTGCAGACTTTCTTCTTTGTGATTTTCTTCATCAATTATCTGATAAAATTGGTTGGAAATGGAGTTTTATTAGTAATCATTAACTTGGAGCCAAAGCTCCATTCCCCTATGTGTTTTTTTCTGGGAAACCTTTCATGTCTGGACAATGGCTATTCTTCAATGACCCTGCCCAAGGTGCTTATAAACCTCCTCTCCACTCACAAGGCCATATTTTCCCTCAGATGTATCACTCAGCTGCACTTCTTCCACTTTCTGGGAAGCACAGAGGCCATCTTGCTGGCCATCATGGGCTTTGACCGCTTTGTGGCCATCTGCTACCCACTCTGCTACTGCGTCATCATGCACCCCCAGCTGTGTGCTCTACTGGCAGCTGTGGCCTGGCTCACCAGCTTACTTTACGCTCTGATGCATTCAGTCCTGACTGTTGCCTGAACTTTTGTGGCTCTCAGAAACCCAATCACTCCTTCTGCGATGTTAAGCCCCTCTTGGAACTGGACTGTGGTAACACGCTGCTCAATCAATGGCTTCTTTCCATTGTCACAGGCAGCGTATCCAGGAGGCCATTCCTTCTGACCATCCTCCCCTACTTTTACATTATTGGCTTGCTTCTGCTCAAGAGCCAGTCCCGCAGTGCACTCCACAAGGCTCTGTCCACCAGTGCCTCCCACTTCATGGTGGTGTGCCTCTTCTATGGGCCTGTGGGCTTTACCTACATTCAGGCTTCTCCATGACTCAGGACCATTTGGTGACTATCATATATAGTGCAGTCACCCCAGTGCTGAACCCCCTGATATACACCCTCAGGAACAAAGCAGTGAGCTTTGAGGAGAATCTTCATGAGGAGGTTTTTTTTTTTTAAAGACTCCCAGCAGCACCACTAGGACTGAGGAGGCTTTTGGTGGTTTCCATGAGGACTTCCACTCCTTAGTCTGTAATTAATGGCTCTACTAAAGAGCTGTGATCACTGAGCTGGTGAGTGCATGACTTTCAATGCTCATTCTCAAGGAGGGTCAGAAGTACTCTGTATTCACTGTAGAGATTCGTGTTCTTGCCTCAGGCTACATTAATTCTCTGGTTCTTGGTCACAAAACAGTTCAAAGGGCTCTTGACCATCTGGAAATTATGCAGAATTTAGTGCTGCTTCACTGCACTGGTAGCATAATATAAGTGGTCCTGTGGAAGAGGAAGCAGTGAGTTGTGTATGGTGAGAAATATTTGCTGTGAGACAAACTCTCAAAGATTCAGAGGCTTTCTGCATCAGTAAAGATTTTAGAGGTCCAGTGGTCTGGAGAATGTCACAAATCCCTTCAGTGAAAAGGCTAAATTATTGAATTTTGTGCCTCCTATCACTGAGTAAGAAGCACCATGCTTGGTAGGTCTTCTGATTTTGGAGTCATATATGAGATAACTTCTCTGGCCTATTTACTGTGCACTTAGAATCCTAACAACATTGAGAAGGCCCAGAGTAATGGAGAGATCTTCAGTAGGTTCATGTCCAGGTACCCATGGCCTTGCTGCTTGGGGCTGTGTGATTTAGGAGAGTCCATGGTGCTGGTGGTATTTGTGGTACATAAAAATGCTATGTGGACTCTCCAAAAAGTCCCAACAGGAGAGTTGCAACACAGACTCCTCCAGGTTCTAGAACGAGTCTGTGCCTTCGACAGCATAGAACTATACATGGTTATGAAACAGTTCCTGTCATGCTCCTGGGTCTTGGCTGGTCATGGGACATCAAGTGACTATGTGAAGAGAACCTCCCATCACAAGCAGGTGCTCTTAGACCCACAGAGTCTAGTAACCAGTAACTGACAGGCCAAGGGCTAAGGGAATTTAGAATGGTTCACAGAGAAGAGAAATGACAACTCGTGATTATGGCCTAAGGATCAAGTGCAAGTGTAGACCATAGCTCATCCCACAAATCTTACATTTGTTAGTGATTGTTTTTCCCAGTTACTTGTGTCCAGCCTACATCCTGAAGACTAGGTGAATGACGTCATGTGAAGATTTTAATATGCACTTGAATGGTACAAAAGTAGGCTGTGGAAGATGCTTTTAGCTTTCTGCCCATATTTCCCAGAAACTATTACAAATTTCATGATACCATTTTGCTTTTTTCTTTCACTCCCATTAGTGAAAGTGTATATTAGTGAAGCTTACAGTAACTTCATCCATAAACTCTGTTGGATTATTATCCATACATAATACACAGAATATAGATATAAGGAAAAGAGATGATATTCCCACAATGATAGATCTTCGATTATACAGGTTTCCCACTGAATGGATTGTGATGACTTATTGTAGGGTCTTGCCATAGTGTGGCTGCTTCCTGATCTACTCATGTTACAAGTTCAACAGTGGGGTGAAGTGGCTTGGATGAGACTTTTGGGGATCAAACTTTAAGGAATGGTAACATTGCTCATCCTGAAGAAATTTCTTCTCATTCTCAATTACTAGCAAGATCACCAAAGAAGAGACCAGAGATTCTGAAGACTCAGAAAAGAAATAATAATGGAAGAATTGATGGCTTAAAACAGCAAAGTACTTGAGAATCATGGTTATCAGAAATTGTTACAGATGATTGCTGTACTTGAGGCTGAGCATCCTCAAGCGACTTAAGATAGTGAAAGTTTAGGCATACACCAGAGAGAAGCACTAAAATCCAATTGGATTTGTGAAAAAAACTTCAGAAGAAGGCTGATATAGGGCTTCCATAGCCAGAGAGGTGTTCAGTTGCCTGAGACTGCATGGGACCAAAATACCAATAGCCTAGGGAACTTTTGAAGACAACTTAAAAACTGTAAAAGACATTGTAGGAGAGTTAAATTAGGTTTTGATAAAGTAGGTTTACCTGCTAGACCAAAAAGTCTTTTAGATCCTAAAAAGGATGGGGAGTCCCTTTCATGTTCTATGTTGACTTCGAATGATGGTCCAGAAGGTGCAAACAGTTGTTCTCAGATGATAAGACAATGCCTGTGTAATGATGCAAAACCTAAAACGTTTAACTAGCTGTGGACTGTAGAAGAACAGAAAAAGTTTAGACAGCTACTCCTGAAATACCCTCGTGAAGAAGGAGAATCTTGATGCTGGCAGAAGGACAGGCAATAGGACAGCAAAACAGGTTGCCAGTCAAGGACGGAAGTATTTCATAAAGCTGACTATAGTTGGTCTTCTAGTCCGAAGCAGAACAAAAAAAAGTCTTCACGAGGCAGATGACAGCATCCCCTTAATAAGCAGCTCTTTAAAGCTTCCACCTTCATGACATCCCATGATCCTCCAGGGTATATGGATGAAGACGATGAAACCTGTTTTCATAGCTGCATGACCAGCAATTGAGTTGGCAGCAGATGAAGAAAGTTATTCCTATTATGTAAAGGAATTTACCTGAAAACAAAGAACTATTACAGTTTTAAAGATTAAAGAAGCAGAAACTTCAGCAGATGCAAGCTGAAAGTGCCTTGGTGCAACCTGTGTCCTTCCAGTGTGGAAACTGGCACAGAGCCTACCCAGGGCATTTGGTGGCACTGCCAGGGGTGTCCTCCAGGTATGGCTTTGGATTTCTGTGGTTCTTGTTCGCCTGCAAGGAGCAAGAATTCACAAGTGGAACACCAATTAGAACCTAGTTATAGGACAGAGACATGTTTTTAAATTATTTATTTTATTTTTAAAGAAGCTTTAGATTACCTAAATGCTACATAAAAATATAGGGGGGATTTCCATATGCCCCACTCCCTCTCCTCCCACACTTTCTCATATCAACAACGTCCCTCATTAGTGTGGTACATTTGTCACAATTGATGAACAATATTGAAGCATTGCTACTCACTATGGATTACAGTTTACATTATAGTTTACACTCTGTCCCACACGATTTTGTAGGTTATGACATGTATCCATCAATGCAATTACATGCAGGACAACTCCAATGTCCTGAAAATGGGCCCATATTACTTATTCTTCCCTCTCCCATCCCTCAGAACTTTTGGTGGTTACTGTCTTTATATCAATGATAAGGTTCTTCCATTGCTAGAATAATAATAAGCTTATAATAGAGACATTCTTAGACAGACTACAGCGTGTCTCAGAGCAGCAGTTATAATTACCTTGACCCAAAGTACTCTCCAGCAAACATGTGACATGGAAGAGACTGTCATTTACTAGTCCTCTTCAATACATAGCAATGGTATCATTGAGAATTATGTGCACAGTTGGAAAAGATTCTCTGCTTTCCCTGAAATGGCACTCACAGCATGACACCTTATTGAGTGTTCTTGTCAGGCATGGCTCTGCACCATTGTGTCTGTCAATCACTGTTGAGTGGCTGAACATTCCTGGTGAGCAAAGGATTTCCCTGGTGAATTTCTCACCACCACCTTAAACCCCTTTTAGTTGGTGGTCTTAAATGGGTGAGATGGCGCACACATAAAAGAGAGCATACATTCCAAACGTTTCAGAGAACTCAGTTGTAAATTTGATAATGGGAAGACAAAGTGTTTATATAGAAGGAGTTTAGTAGATTTCAATTTTATTGTGAATAGTTTTCATCACAGAAGCTGACATCTTTAGACCAAGCTTTAACCAATGATGGTGTTTGCTTTAGAATAACTCACTGTTTCAGCTGTGGCCTTTGATGGCCTTTAGTAAATCGGAGCTGCTTAACTATGTTGACATCTAATTCTTTTTAACCAAAATGAACTGCCCTTATTACCAACAGCCAGGCTGTGCAGGAGGCAACTGTGGCATTGCTTCTGTAACCAACTATGGTATGTGAATGTATAAAAGTACCTCTCATATATGTATCTTTACATGTAAGGTTACATAAGATGATCATGTAATATGTACAAACTATGTTGCAAAGTGCCAGTGGTAGTAACTGTGTCAAGTCTCTAATTCATAACATCAATGCCTTTAAGAGACACAGCCTTCTTCCTCTATATTTGGATTTATCAGTGCAGCTCATCAAAGAAAACTGCCCAATATAAAAGTCATATATATGGTAATAATTTCCCCCTTTAGTAGTTTGCACAAGATCAATAAAAGATTGTATTTTACTACTATTTAAACAAGTGATTAAATTTAGTCTGCACAATGAACAAGAGTTCACATGCATTCTTTCATACTGCTGGATTTCATTGTGCATCATTTAAAACACTTTGCATGTTTCTTCTTATCTGTGTGTTCTTGAATAATGTTCATTTGTCAGGAGAACTGTGAGAAATAAACTATCTGGATGCTGTCTTCAAATCATTAAAACAAACGGAGGGGGTGCAATATTGGGGATTAGATACACATGTTGGAAGGCTGAAAGAGCAAAAAGCCATAAGCCAGAGAGAATAATTGCAGGAAGTAGATACCATCCCAAGAGCTAGGGCCAAAAAAAGAAAAGAGGCTTGGTTATCAAAATGCAGAAGCTTAGAGAAGAGGCACTGCAGGGCTAATCCTCCACCTCTGTGGAAGGGACAGTGCCTGCCTTCTGCTGTTCTAGGAGCTTGGGGAAAGCCCCCTGCAGCTGTGATCAGATCTCAGAGGAGGAGGCACTGGCCAGATGTCCTGTACCTCTGACAGGATGTGGTGAGGCCAGTGGAAGAGTGCTGAGGGAAGCTGGAGCCTGGGGACAGCAGCAAGAGAAGAGGAAGTAAATCACCTCTTATCTCCTGCTTTCCAATCTCCTTTATTTCTTCCTAACAGAAGAAGCAAAGAGATATCAGCTGGCAAAAGAGACCAGGAAGAGGAGTTTTCCAAGACTCCATCCAAATATCCCTAAACAGAGTAGAGAACAGCCAAAACTAATTATACTTAATGAAAAAAAGAATTCATTACTTTTTTCTTAAAAATTCCTGAGAATGGGAATAAGCCAAAGCTACCTTCTTTCACCATATCTAATCAATTTATACTAAATGTCGTACTCAATGTAACAAGGCAAGAAGATGCTATAAAAAGACACAGAAATTGTAAAGGCAAATCAAAACTCTTATTCATAGGAGACATGATCATCTATGTAGGAAATCTTAAGGAATCTAAAAAAGCTTATGGAATACATGAGTTTATTATGGTCAAAAGACACAAGGTCAAAGAGCAAAAATCAATTATATTTCTATATACAGGCAACAAACCATTGGAAAGTGAAATTTCAAGATATTATTTTATATAGCATAAAAACATGAATCAATAGGCATAACTTAAACAAATTTGAATAGCAGTATACTGAAAAACTACTAAACTTCGCTGAGAGAAATTAAAGAATACAAATAATGGAAAGAGATACAAAGTTTATGGATCAGAAAAATTTGACAAGACATCAGTTTCAACCACCCATTTGCATTAAATAAAAAGATCTATAGAATCAGTGAAATCTGAATCAAAACAGACCTGTATTTTTTGTAGAAATTTACGAGTGGCTTCTAAAATCCATATGAATATGCAAAGATCATAGCACTGTCAAACAATTTTGACAAAGAAAACAAAATTGAAGACCCCACACTGCCTGATTTCAAGACTTATAAAGCTACATTAAGGGAGACAATGTGGTATCGCCATAAAGATAGACATTCATGTTGACCAGGAAAAAGAATAAGATGACAAAAATCAACCCTTGCATTTATAGTTAATTGATTTTCAGCAAAAGCAACAAAGTAATTCAGTGAAGAAAGGAATGTCTTTTCAACAAATGGTTCTGGAGCAATTGGATATATTCTTAGTTTTACTACACTGCTTTCACAAACACCACAAACTGATTCTGGCTCCAACAATGGAATTTACTGGCTCATGATTTCAAAGGCTCTAAGGCTTGCTTCCTCCCTGACCAGTAGCAAACCTTGGGTTTCCCTGCATTCCTATAACAAGGCGAGTCTCCTTTCTCTTCCAGGTTCCAATAACTTCTGGCTTGGGCTCCTCCCCGAGGCTTCCTCTCCTCCTGTATCTGAATTTCTTCTATTTATAAGGGACTCTGGTAATCTTGATTAAAGCCCACCCTCATTCACTTGGGCTACACCTTAACTAAAATAACATCTTCAAGAAGTCCTGTTTACAACAGATTCATACACACAATACACAGCTTAAGAACATGTCTAAATTGGTGTACATAATTCAATCTACCAGAGATATTCATCTGCAAAAAGAAATTAATCTTTTTCCCTACCCCACATCCTATACTAAAATTAACTAAAAATGGATGGTTAATCTAAACATTAGACCAAAAACTGCAAAACATCTAGATAAAAACATTGGGCAAACTTTTTGTAACCTTTGGTTAGGCAAAGTAAACCATTTAAAGAAAAAATTGGTAAGATGAACTACAAAATTAAAAATGCTTGCTTTTCAGATGATCCTGTTAAGAATGAAAGCAAAAACACACACTGGGAGAAAATATTTGTACATGATGGATTTGATAAGGACTTGCATCCAAGATACACACACACACACACACACATACTTACAACTCAGCATTAAGACAAGCAGCCTACTATTTTTAAATGGATAAAATATTTAAATGTGCACTTCCCCTAAGGAGATATATACATTGCAAAGAAGCACATGAAAAGCCACTTGGCATCTTTAGTCATCAAGGAAAGGCAAATTCAAACTACAATGAGCTAACACAACATACTGCTAAAATAAAGAAAACAATGGGTTGATATCTCGATATGCTGAAAGAAAATTACCCCTCTATAAAGCTGAACAACTGGTGATATGCTTCAAGAATGAAGTTTAAAAAAAAGACATTTTCAGACAAAATATAACCTGAGAAGAATTATCATCAGCAGTTGCATGCTAAAGGAAATATTAAAAAGAAATACTTAAGCAAAAGGAAAGTGATCTCTTATAGAAAGTCAGTAAGACACAAAGGAACATAAAACAATGAAAAATAGCAATTAGAAAGTATTCTAATTGTTTTTTCAGTTGGCCCCAGTATTTTAGAAGCAGCAGCAAAAATTTCAGAGCTGACTGAGCACTTGTAAGAAATTATTGAGGAAGAACTGCTTGATCTTGCTAATATTATACATAATTAAGGTACAAACGTATGCTAAATTTGCCTCTAAAATAAGGTCTTGCTAGCAACCTCAATGTTCATAGAGCTTTTGAAGTTAGGTTCAACCTGTGTGTGTGACTCAGATTAGTGAGCCTTCATCATAGAGGAAACTGCTGACGTCAGGAGTTGCTGCTGAGAAATCAGAGAATAAATAAAGAGCAAAGTGCAGGAATCCATCCTGCAAAGTCTTGCTGGGGTCTGTCCAGCAGAGCCCATGACAGTGCAATGAAATTTCTCTAAACACAATGGTTGAGAGAGGTTAGGAGGAAAACAGCTAAAGAAGCTCTTCTCTCGAGCTGTTCCCCAGCATGATTTTTATTCAGAATTTTTTTCACAGTAAAGATCAGGGTGTCCGTGAGAAGGGGCAGGTAGGCAGTGTGTATGTGAGGAGACATTAAAACATCACAAGCAATCCAAGCAGAAAGATAACGAAGACATATAGTTGCTTATGTAAAAGATAAGGTGGAGGCAAAAGTTCTGGTTAACTAATTAACTGAACAGACCAAGAATGTTTTTGTTTAAGGTAGAAACTGATAGTGCTGACTTCCCTGTGTGGGCAGGGGAGCAGGCCTCTAAACTATTTCTTAGAAGTAAAGATCAGAAGAATCCCACAGCAAAGAGCAGGCAGCCCTGCTGAACCAATAACTTCAAACAGTAATATTGAAGGCATAGCCACAATGCAGAAAACCCCAGCAAATGCTGACTTAGAGCACTTTAGTGAAGATACAGGTTCAGAAATGACTGGTGAAAACATTTATCGTCTTTGAATTGACAACTGTTACTCAAGAAATATGATGCACACGTATATAGAAGAGTCTGTATTTGAATTTTGGACCATTGATTTTGTTATATTCATTGTGGCTTTGTTTATTTAAAAGGCTCCTATTTCAATCCTCTTGTCAGGAAATTAAAATTGACTATATTTACTTGAACTGAACATACTATATGCCATATCATACTCCATGCTGGAAATCAGGATAACAGTTATTGACGTCAGTATTTGATGTCCCTTACCCACACATGTGGGAGACAATAAATGCAGCTTGTTTTTTAAAAAAAGTAATTGAGGTCCATACAGGCAGAAATTTTGAACTAATTTGTGTATTAATTTGTGATTATAGTGCATAAAATGTTAATATAGAATTATACTACTTCACATAATTTTACGTAATACACTCCTGATTGGTTTTGTAATAAGTTTGTGTCTCTAAAAACTGTCATACAACTTTGATTTTTGCTTTCTATGTTACCTAAACTGTGTCTTTATACATCAACTAAGAATTTATAAATATTATTTATTTAAGCCCTACTTACCTTGTGATGTGGAAGGTTTCCAAGGAAAAGGAGGTAACTGATACAGTTAAAATTTCTACTAGACATTGAGTGCTATGAGAGCAGAGGCAATATTTTTTTTGTTGTTCCCTACTATATTTAGTACTTGTCACAGTGTCAATAAGATAGCAGGCCCTCTGTCAGGATTCTTGAATGAATTGTCATTTTCAGGATTTGGCTTTCATAATACTAAGCTTATTTTTAGCATCATGGAATCTGGTACTAGATTGGTTCAAATCTTGTCTCTGTGATTGACCAGAAATGCAGCCTTGGACAAGTAAGGAAACCTTTTTGTGCCTCAATATTCTAACCTGTAAAATGGCAATAATTAGTGTTACATCATCAGGTTGTTATGATAATTAAATGATTTAATATTTTCAAAATGCTTAAAATAAACCAGACAGCATTATGTATCTGTTTGTTACATGAGTAAATATTTTATTAATTATACAGAAGGAATATATTTAGTCACAACCTGACAACGACTTGTCATTTTGCTCTGCAAATAATTGTGCCTAAAATTTTTCATTTGAAAATTGAAGTCACTTCAAGTTCATGTAATATGCAAAAGTTTTGATCACTTCTCCCGCAGCCGTTTTTTTCAATGACTCAAACTGTTGTATTAACAGTTATGTTAACTTTGGTGTCTCTGCTTCGAACTCTGATTTTGATGATTTCCAGGTTCCTGGACTTCCCTCTTCTAGGACATGAATCCCTACTTTTTCCACTGTCTGACAACCATAGATTAGTCCACCTCACATTTAGCCTTGACCCCAGTATGAGCAAGAACCCATGACCCTCTTTCTATGCAGGGTGATCAAAGGGACAGACTCAAAGTACCTGGATTTTCTGGAACTGCTCATCCTTCTGTCCATTGAGCCTTGACTTTGTTAGCTGTCCTGGCCTTCCATGACATCTTGTGGTCTGGAGATGCCCACTGTGGCTACTGCAGCTGGTTTTCAGACAGTGCATTCAACACGTTGACTGGAGTGCCCACCAAGGAGCATCTGTGCCACTCTCTTCTACCTTCCTGTTGCCCTCCTCCAAAAGCTGATGATCAGCATGCAGTGGCTAGTGGGCTGCTCTAGTGTTTTGTCCAGCTCTACAATTGTTGCCTTCCAGCTGTAGATAATCCAGTTATAACTGAGACAGCTCTGACCTGAACTCAGAACCCAGAGATCTTTGGGTTCTCCAACAACATCAGTATCCCTAATTTCTTCTTGGCCATTCATGGAGGATAGGCTGCTAGCCCTGTGCTTTTCCACCAGGTGCCCTTGTAGCAGCATATATTATGCTTTGATTTCTAAGCAGTGAAAGTAACATAGTTGCCTTCCTGTATTGTCAGAGTGTGAGAAACACCTCAGATCAAGGATTACTATGGTAGACATAACCACTGCTCACCTATATTTTTGCTTCTCCTCTCCTTCCAGGAAAGATTTCACTTCATCACCTTCCTGAATTTTGCCAATCATATGGGATCTAAACTGACGGTACTTCTAGGTGGAAGTATTTATGAGCTGGTGGGCAATTGTCCATCCTTTCCTTTTGCCTAGACGTGAGATTTCAGAGTATGTAACAGTTAAATAACTAATGTCTTTCTGCTCCACTAACATACATTTTACATATGTTAAAATCACACAATACATTGTAATTGTTTTTATTCTTGAAATCAATGATCTTTGCAAGTGATACAAATGAAAAAAAAAAAACGTCTTTTACACTTACACACATATTTATTATTTCTGGCACTCTTTATTTCGTGGAGGTCCTCATTGCCTAGTAACATAATTTTCCTTTTGTCTGAAGTCCTTACTTATTTCTTGCAGTACAGTTCTGCTGGTGATAATTTATCTCGGATTTTATTGGTCTGAAAAATCCTTCATTTTGTCTTTGTATTTAAAGTATTTTTATAAGCTATAGAATTTAATGCAACTTTTTATTAGAGAAGATGTGAGCTAAAAAAAAAAATCATGTATACTGTGCAGAATTCCCACTTATCACCCTTCCATCAACACCTTACATTTTTATGGAACATTTGTTATAGATTATAAAAGAGCATGATCAGACTATTACCACTAACTCTGGTCCATAGCATACACTTGGTATATTTTTCCATACACCCTCTATTATTAACACTATGTATTAGTATTGTTCATTTGTTGTAGTTCATGAGAGAACACTCTCATATGTGTACTGTTAACCACAGTCCATCTTCCACCACATGGTTCACTGTTATACAGTCCCATGCCTTGTACAATCGATCTCAGTGTATGCTCAGTAGCTAAGTTTTATCACAGAGTTGTGCAGTCATTACCCCAGTAAACCTTTTAACGTTTTCCTTATCCGAAAGAAAAAAATCCCATACTCCTTTAGAACTTTAGCATTGATATACTAACTTCTTTGACACTGATTCAAGAATATTACAATATTGCTGTTAACAACAGACCATAAGTTACATTAATTGTGTTTTTCCCATGCATCAACATATTCTTACCACCTTGTGATAGTGACGTTCATTTGTTCTAGTTCATAGAAGAACATTCTTGTATTATCTATGGCTATAGAATTTAAATTGACAGATTTTTCTTTCCGTAATTTAATGATGCTGTGCCATTATATTCTCTCTCATGCAGTTTCAGATGGGAAATGTCCTGTCATTCATATCTTTGTTCCTCTCTATGAATGTATTAAATTTTTATCTTGCTGATTCAAGACTTTTCTCTTTATCACTGTTTTTTTAGAACTGTATCCAGATGTGCCTTGGGATGTTTTTAAAAATTTTTATTCTGTTTGGTTTTCATTGAATTTCTTGAATCTGTGGATTATATATTTTATCAAATTTGGAAAACTTCAACTATTATTCCTTCAAATATATCTTTTTAATCTCCAACTTCTTCAGGACTTCAATGACATATATGTTAGACCCCTTGATATTGTAGTACAAGTCACTGATGCTCTATTTATAAAGTCATTTTTCTCTGTGCTTCAATTTGGATATCAATGTCTTCAAGTTCATTCATCTTTTCTTCTGTAGTAATGAAGCTATCGTTAATCACAAGCAAATTGATTACTGGGGATCAGTTTTGTCCTTTCTTCTGTAATTGATCTGCTGTTAATACTATCAATGTATTTTTCACCTTAAACCTTGTATTTTTCATTTCTCAAGCTCCACTTAGGCATTGTTTTGTATCTCCCATTGCTCCCCTTCATCCAGGTTTCCTCTACTTTATTATGCACATAAAGCATATTTATAATAGATTTCTTAACATTCTCATGTGCTCACTCCATTATCTCTGACATTTCTGCATCTGTTTTTATTAAATAATTTTTCTCCTGTTTGTAGATCATATTTCCCAGCTCCTTGCATGCTCGTTAATTTTTCTTTGTTTGTTAAACATTATGAATTCTTCATTTTGGGGCACTGGATTTTGTTGTCTTGTGTGTTAACTAATGTTGACTTTTTCTGGTAAGTTGCTTAGTTCCTTGGGATATATTTATCCTTTCAAGGCCTGCTTTTTGATTTTATTAAGGGGGTCCAAAACAGCTTGTAGTTTTGGTTAATTTAGCTGCACTGCTAATATTCTTCCAAGGACTCTACTTGAAGTCTTATGTTAGCAAGGTTTTTTTATTTTTTATTTTTTTGCTTGTTTGTTTGTTTTAGGTACCAGGGATTGAACCCAGGAATATGTATGTGGGAAACTGAAGCTCGACCACTGGCTTTTTCATTTTTTGCTTGTTGTTTGTTTTTGTTTAGGAAACACTGTGAACTTCCCATG
This sequence comes from Tolypeutes matacus, assembly GCA_026826555.1. NCBI lineage: Eukaryota > Metazoa > Chordata > Mammalia > Cingulata > Chlamyphoridae > Tolypeutes > Tolypeutes matacus. The sequence continues at coordinate 11,838,515 of JAKSZT010053840.1, read as the reverse complement.
TGGGAAGTGGGTACTCAACTACTTGAGCCACATCTATTCCCATTAGCAGGTTTTTATACTCAGGCTCTTGCAACATAATGTATGCAAAGCCCTGTGTGAGCTCCAAAAAGTGTTGGTTATTGCCCTGCAATAGTTGGCTGCCTTGGCCTACCTGAAATTTGGTTTCTGTCACCTGGACTTAGCAAGAAATTTGGATCCTGACTGGTTCTTCCTCCAAGTTCTGTAATCTTGAAGCTTAATCCTAGCGCCAGGGACAAGTTCTGGGCTTTCCCTTTTTGTTTCTGTTCCCTCAGGGGTCTTGGTCAAGAGCAGCCTGCAGTGCAGTGATTTTAAAATCATTGCTTCATTCATTTTGTTCCATGTTTTAGATGTTTAAAGCAAGAGAGAAAATCTGGCCCTTGTTGCTTTATTAAGACAAAAGTGGAGTACAAAAAGTAGTACATTATTTATTTATTAGAGAGGTTGTAGGTGCAAAAAGCAGTGGCTTTGAAGTGTTGTGAGATGCAGATTTTCTATTTTTCTTTGAGGATGTGTATAGCTATTTCTGATAGCAATGACATTAGTGTGATACAATTCAAATTCAAACCCTAATTTAGTATTCAGTTCTAATAATCAAGGCACAATATATATAGATGGCAATTCCTTCCAATGCTGGTCCTTACCATCAATTGACATAGTACTGACATTCCTCTGTTCATCTGTGATAGCAAGCAGAGCAAATATTTTAATGTGTGGTGTTTTGGTTCACCAAACAGGTGCTCATGCAAAGTACCAGAAATCTGTTGGCTTTTATAAGGAGAATTTATTTGGGGTAAAGCCTTACAGTTCCAAGGCCATGCAAAGTCCAAACCAAGGCACCATCAGAGATGCTTTCTCACTAAAGTCAGCTACTGTTAATCCCAGTGTGTTGCCACATGGTGAAGAAAGATGGCTGCCTATCTCTGCCCAGGTTTCTCCTTCCCTTCTAGGCTTCCTCTCTCAAGCTCAATTGCTCAGCTTTCTTCCCTATTTCAGCTACAAGCTGTCATAGGGTTTGTCTCTTACAGCTTCCTATATCAGTTTCGGCTGGTCTGCTCTTTTCCCAAATTCAGCTGTAAGCTATCAGGCAAATGGCTCATCTCTCCCTGGGGCCTCAGCTGTTTGCCTTCTCCTTCCTGTCACATGGCAGGATCAAAAATGACAGAGCCCTCTTTTCCCATTTCTGTCTGTCCATATAAGTCCGCTTATATCAGTCCCACCAAGGGGTTGGGGACTCAAACTGAGTCATGCCCAACTGATGTGGTCTAACCAAAAGCCCTACAGCAATCTTATCAGGAAATCTAATCAACAGCCCCTCCGTGGAATTTAATGCAATGAAAGGGTATCCAAGGAATAGACTAGTTTACAAACATAATCTTTCTTTTTTGTGATTCATAAAATAATCTCAAGGACACATGTGGTGTCCTTGTGTACATCTCTGTTGCAGAGCTAGTTATCCTATTATTTTACTCTTAACCATACTTTCCTATTTCTACATCATTTTCACTATTTTGAATACCTTCAGTTGAGAAAGGATGTGAAAATCTTTCTCTTTCTTCCCCGACATACTCATTTCACTTTTCTGTTATGGAAGATAACAGAACCCTTACTAGTAACCCTCTTACTGAATAGCATGAAGAGCAAAGACAACAAAAAACTGAGTTTTATAATGAAGAAGTGGTTTCTTTTTTTAAAAAATGGACTTTTTAGGTATGAATAATATATACATACATGAAAAAGCAAAAGAAGTATTCAATATGGCCAGAAAACCAAAATGGAATGTGGCAATATTCATTTATCTGTCATATAAGATGAAAATATAAGTATTTATTTATAGCAGTGAAAATGTAAAACCTACAAGTGAAATTTTTTCTTGAGTGAAATATCCATATACAGATACCTTCAGCTCCTAACTATCTTGGTATATGCATCCAAATGTTCCAATTCACTAGAAAGTCAGAAGGTCATATAATCTAGCAAGTGTTATAAACTGGATAATCCCTAGCAGTAAATAAATTTGTTGAGAACTGACAATTGATTTTAAACCATATGTAATTATTAAGAGCCATGTGAATCTATCAATAACTCTTCTTTAATCCAATATCTTCGTATTGAAGGGCAAATAATGTAATTATTACAGGTGAAAGGATTCAGGAGTTTCTATTTTCATTTGCCAGTGTGATCCCAAATTGCTTTAATGCTCAAATAATTACACTCTAAAAACAAGCTTAATATCAGGTTCATAAAATAAACAGTGTTTTCAAATTAATCTCAAATCAAGCAATCATACATTTTAACTTGCTTAAGTCATGTCCAAAAATAATGTTTATTTTTCTTAATTTAATTTATTTTTTTAAGATACTTAGATTACATAAATGTTACACAAAAAATATAGGGATTCCCATAAAACCCACCTCCCACACCTCCCACAACCTCCCACATAAACTTCCTTCATTAGTGTGGCACATTAATTGCAATTGATAAACACATCCTGGGGCTTTGCCATTAAGCAAGGACCATAGTTCACATTGTAGACCACACTCTCTCCCACACAGTTCTGCATGTTATATGATGATATAAAATGACCTATATCTGTCATTGCAATGTCACTCAGGATAATTCCCAAGTCCTGAAAAAGCCCCTGTATTACAACTGCTTTTCCCTCTCCCTGCTCCCAGAGCCTCCAGCAACCACTGGCTCCACATCAATGTTGTAATTTCTTCCATTGCTTGAATCACAATATGTCTATAGTAGAATACCAGTAAGTCAACTCTAGTCCATAGCTCTTACCCCCATTTTGAGGAATCTGGGATGGTGATGTCCACTTCACCTCCAATAGAAAGGGTGCTTATATCCCATGGGGAAGATGGATGGGATTATCCTGCCTGCATTTGCAGACTCTCTCCATTCCCTAGGATAGCCATTGTCCATCATCATCTCCCCACCAGGTGTCCTGGGTGAGTCCAATGAGCTGTAGAGTAGGAATTGCTGCTCCACCAAGGTCTGGGCCCAGCTAGCACATGGAGAGACCAAAGACTCAAGTCTCTGCACAAACACCTACAAATTCCAGCACCAAGTATAGGTTTGAATAGAAGGGACAGATGAGCCGTGTGCAGGGAAGACATAGTTGAGTCCAACTCTGTCACTCTCAGGAGCATAAACTACAAAGTAGGGCCCACTGGCAAGGGACCAAACTCTGGAGCTATCTGCCCAGATATAGGACCTGGGTGTCTCCAGAGCCCTCAGGAGCCCCACTATTTGGGGTGATATCCACTTTGGAATTCTATGAGATCCTACTGAGATGTGCTTAAGCGTTACCTCTGGGATGACCTCCCAACTCATTTCGAAGCCTCTTAGCCATATAAACTCATTTGTCTTTACCTTTCCCCCCTTTTATTCAAGGTCTTTTTCTAGTCGCATTGTCAGTTGGTGCTTGGTAGCTATCCCTCGATGCCAGGGAGGTTCATCCCCGGGAGTAATGTCCCATGCTGAAAGGAAGGTAATGCATTCATATGCTGAGATTGGCTTAGAGGGAGGCCACATTTGAGCAACAAGGAGGCTCCCAGGAGGCAACCCTTAGGCACCCCATAACAATTGGCTAAGTTTCAATTTCAAGAGAAAAGACATAAGGCTAGTCATCAATATCAAGGGCCCATCAGTGGATCATCCTCCCTTGCCAGTCACTGCCCCTGCACTTCGGGGATTGTTGTTGCTCTGTTAGAAAATGCCGTTGAGCTCTCCAGGATAGGAATTCAGTATTCTCTCATTTATTCAGTGATTCTCCACCCACTGTGACAATGCCCGGTGAACATTTGAACATTTTTATATAACTTATATTTATGCTGAGGAGAACTTCTTCCAATGCATCCCCCATCCCTGACACCCCACATCAACGATCCTCCCCTGCCCCAGTTGTAATCCTTCTGTGATCTAAAGTTCTTCAAAGATCAAGCCATTACAATAGCTGAATATAATTAATAGAAAAATGAAATAATGATAAGTTTAAATGTAAGAGATTAAATACATAAAAAATTTTAAAAACGTAAAATAAAATTAAAAGATTGGGATATTAAAAAAATGAAAAATATTTAAAAAAATTTTTTATCTTTTCCTTTCATCACTGCAATATCTGGTGTCCATTCTGTACCATGGCACCTTCCCCCTCTCATTCCCCAGTGTCTCACTATTTTTCATTTTGTTTTCAAAGAAGTTTTAGGTCAGAGCAAAGTCACACACAGAACACAGGAGACTACCATATACCCAACATCCTCCCCCTTTCCTCCCCCCCATATTAATAGCTTTTTATATGTGGATGGTAGCATAGTTATAACTGATACACAAATAGTGAAACATAGCTACTAAACATCGTCAATGGTTTATACTATGGTTTAAATTTTAGACCATAAACTTTTATAAATTTTGATAATATTTACCATGCCCTGTGTCCATCATTGCATGGTAATAAAGAACATTTCCATTTACCACTAAATAACCCCTCTTTGATCTATTCTATTCTTCCCACCCCATCCCCCCAGCGCCCACAATGACCCCCTGGCTTGATTCATTGGATGACAAGATTCAAAGTTACATGCAACAAGAGGTCTTGACACACTGGTTTGTCCTCCCCCATTAGGAACCTACCTTGTTCTTGAGAGATTCCCACCTTTCTATCTCTGAACAAATCTGTCCTCCCAAAGATGGGAGACCAACTCCTTCCCACTCATTATGTGGGTCTTCACCCACTGATACAACACATTATGACAGAATGAACACTCACACACTCCCTAGAAGTCTGCTCCGAGTGCACCCTGTCCCGATGCCCCCCTGCCCACCAACACCCTAAGCGGGGGACCCTTCCTTGTCATATTGCCATAAGAGCATTCACACCTCTGTACTTTCAACCTCATATCCACAAATCCCCAGTGTTCACCTGGTCCCTCTCCCAACCCTCCCCCCAGTATCCTGGACCTTCTAACCCACCCTACCCAATCTATCCACCTGTCAACCCTGCACCACCCAACCCAATAATTTCACTACCCTTTCAATATGCAACTACACTCTATTACTTTACCATAGATTACATCCATATGGGTGATGGCTCACAATCTTCTCTTCTCTTTCTACTTCTTGTAAACCTATCTTACAGACAATAGCTCTCTTTTTTTTTTTTTAAGATTTTATTTATTTATTCATTTATCCCCCCCCTTGCTGCTTGTGCTCACTGGGTCAGCCAACCACGCCGTGCGGGCGGGCTTGCCCTCACCAGGAGGCCCCGGGAACCGAACCCGGGGCCTCCCATATGGTAAACGGGAGCCCTACTGATTGAGCCACAGCCGCTTCCCCGACAATAGCTCTCTAAGACTGCTCAATTTCCATAATTCTTGTCATGAGGTCATGTATTGTTCATCCTTCAATGACTGACTTGCTTCACTCAACATAAGGTCTTCAAGATTCATCCATGTTATCCCTTGTGCTAGCACTTTAATCCCTTCTTACAGCTGAGTATATTCCATTGTATGTATGTACTACATTTTGTTTATCCATTCATCTCTTGATGGGCACCTGGGTTGATTCCAAGTTTTGGCAATAGTGAACAATGCCTCTATGAGCATTGGTTTGCATATATCTGTTCGTGTCTTTGCTTTCAGTTCTTCAGGGTTTATACCCAGCAGTGGAATCACTGGATCATATGGAAGTTCTCTAGTTAGTTTTTTGAGGAATTGCCAAACTGTCCTCCGTAGAGGCTGAGCCATTATACAACCACACCAGCAGTGGATGAGGGTTCACACTCCTCCACATCCTCTCCAACACTTATAGTCTGCTGTTTTCTTAATAGCCATTATTCTAATGGGTGTAAGATGGTATCTCATTGTAGTTTTGATTTGCAGTTCCCTAATAACTAGCTTCCTTGGAGAAGTGTTGTTTTGGGTCACTTGCCCATTTTAAAAATGGGTTGTCTTTTTATTTTCAAGGTGTAGGATTTCTTTATATGTGCAGGATCCTGTCAGATATATGCTTGCCAAATATTTTCTCCAATTGGGTAGGCTGTCTTTTTACTTTCTTGACAATGTCCTTTGAGGTACAGAAGTTTTTAATTTTGAGGAGATCTTATTTATCTATTTTGTCTTTTGCTGCTCATTCTTTGAGTGTGAAGTTCAGGAAACCATTTCCTATTACAAGGTCTTGTAGAAGTTTCCTACATTATCTTCCAAGGTCTTTATGGTCTTGGCTCTTATATTTAGATCTTTGATCCATCTTGAGTTGATTTTTGTATAAAGTGTGAGATGGTGTTCCTCTCTCATTCTTTTGAATATGGATATCCAATTCTTCAAGCACCATTTTTTTTATTTAAGTCTTCTTTGATTTCCTTTAACAATTTTGTGTAGTTTTCTGCATATATGTCCTTTGCATCTTTAGTTAAATTTATTTCTAGATATTTGATTCTTTTAGTTACCATTCTAAATGGTATTTTTTCTTGATTTCCTCCTCAGATAGCTCTTTATTGGTGTACAGAAATGCTACTGATTTTTGAGAATTGATCTTATAGCCTGTGACTTTACTGAACTCCTTTATAAGTTCTAGAATCTTTGTTATAGATTTCTCAGGGCTTTCTATGTATAGGATCATGTTGTCTGCAAATAATGAAATTTTTACTTCTTCCTTTCCAATTTGGATGTCTTTTATATATTTTTCTTGCCTCAGTGCTCAAGCAAGTACTTGTAAGACAATGTTAAATAGAAGTGGTGATAGTGGACATCCTTGTCTTGTTCCTGATCTTAGAGGGGAAGCTATTAGGAGATCACCATTGAAGATGATGTTAGCTTTGGGTTTTCCATATATACGTTTTATCATGTTTTGAAAGTTTTCTTCTATTCCTATCTTTTGCAGTGTTTTTCTCAGGAAAGAGTGCTGTATTTTGTCGAATGCTTTTGCTGCATCTATAGAGATGATCATGTGATTTTTTTCTTTCAATCTGTTTTTTGCAGTGTAGTACATTGATTGATTTTCATATGTTGAACCATCCTTGCATACCCGGGATGAAGCCCACTTGGTCATGGTGTATAATTTGTTTGATATGTTGTTGAATGCAATTAGCAAGTATTTTGTTGAGAATTTTAGCATCTAGGTTCATTAGAGGATTGGTCTGTAATTTTCCTTTCTTGTGGCATCTTTGTTTGGCTTTGGTATTAGGGTAATGTTGGCATCATAGAATGAGTTAGGCAATGTTCTTTCTACTTCTATTTTTTGGAAGAGCTTAAGCAGGATTGGTGTTAGCTCTTTCCAGAATGTTTGGGAGAATTAACCTGTGAAGCTCTCTGATCCTGGGCTCTTCTTAGGTGGGAGGTTTTTGATAACTGAGTCTATCTCTTTATTTGTAATTGGACTGTTGAGTTCATCAATTTCTTCTTTCATCAATGTAGGCTGCTAGTGGGTTCCTAGGAATTTGTCCATTTCCTCTAGATTATCCTTTTTGTTGCCATATAATTTTTCAAAGTATCCTCTTATCATACTCTTTATTTCTGTGGGGTCAGTGGTGATATCCCCTTCCTCATTTCTTATTTTGTGTATTTGCATCTGCTCTCTCTTTTTCTTTGTTAGTCTGGCTAAGGGTTTGTCAATTTTCTTGATCTTCTCAAAGAACAAGATTTTGGTTTTGTTTATTTTTTCTGGTGCTTTTTTATATTCTATTTTGTTTAGTTCTGCTCTAGTCTTTGTTTTTTCCTTCTTTCTACTTCCTTTTGGTTTAGTTTGTTTTTGGTTTTACAATTCCTCCAGGTGTGCAGTTTGGTCTTCAATTTTAGCTCTTTCTTCTTTTTTGATATATGCATTTATGGCTATAAATTTCCCTCTCAGTACAGCTTTGGCTGCATCCCATAGGTTTTGATATGTTGTGTTTGTCATTTTCTTTCATTTCAAGGTAGTTACTGATTTATTTTGAGATTTTCTCCTTGTCCCACTGTTTGTCTAAGAGTGTGTTGTTATCTTCCATATCTTTGTGCCTAATCTGGTTCTCTGGCCCTTAGTGATTTCCAAATTCATTCCATTATGGTCAGAGAAATTATTCTGTATAATCTCAAAATTTCTGAATTCATTGAGAGTTTTTCTGTGGCCTAGCATGTGGTCTCTCTTGCAGTATGATCTATATGCACTCGAGAAGAATGTATATCCCGCTGTATTTGGGTGTAGCATTCTGTATATATCTATTAGGTCCAGATCCTCTAATGTATTATTCAGAGTCTTAATTTATTTATTGATTCTCTTTCAAGATGTTCTGTCTAATCATGATAATGGTGTATTAAAGTCCCCCACTACAATTGTACAGGCATTTATATCTCCATAAATTAGGAGTCTTTCCAGTGTTTGCCTCATGTATTTTGAGGCTCCCTGATTAGGTGTATAAATGTTTATGATTGTTCTTTCTTCTTGAAATATTACCCCTTTTACTAATATATAGTGTCCATCTTTGTCTCTTACAATAGTTTGCATTTAAAGTCTATTTTGACTGATATTAGTATAGCTACTCCTGCCCTTTTTGGCTATTGTTTGCTTGTAAAATTGTTTTCCAGCCATTCACTTTCAGCCCCCTTGAATCCCTGGGTCTAAGGTGGATTTCTTATAGACAACATATAGATGGGTCATATTTCCTTATCCATTTTGTCAATCTGTGTCTCTTGTCTGCTGAGTTTAATCCATTAACATTCAGTGTTATTACTGTCAAGGAGTTTCTTACATAAGCCATATTTTCTTTGGATTTTTGTATGTCATATGTTGGGTTTTTTTTTTCTCTTTTTGTCTTTTTAGTTGTTCTTACAGTCTCCTCCATCTCTCTCTCTCCTGTTTTTTCCTTTCAACTTGTAGAACTTCCTTTAGTATTTGTTGAAGGGCAGGTTTCTTATTGGTATACTCTCTTAATTTTTGTTTATCTGTAAATATTTTGAACTCTCCATCATTTTTGAATGCCAGCTTTGCTGGATAGAGAATTTGTTGCTGGAAGTTTTTTTCTTTGAGTACCTTGTCTATGTCATACCACTGTCTTCTAGCCACCATAGTTTCAGATGAGAAATCAGTACTTAATCTTATTGAGCTTCACTTGTATGTGATTGTTCTCTTTCCTCTTGCTGCCTTTAGTATTTTCTCTTTGTCTTAAGCATTGGACATTTTGACAAGTGTATGTCTTGGGGTAGGCCTGTTGGGATTTTTACTGTTTGGGGTGAGCTGTGCTTCCTGGACATGTTTGTTCATCTCCCTCAATAGGGTTGGGAAGTTTTCAGCCATTATTTCCTTCAACACTCCTATTCCCTTTCCCTTCTTTTCTCCATCTGGGATGCCTATAATGCATATGTTTGTGCATTTTGTGTTGTCATTTAAATCCCTAAGTCCCTGCTGGATTTTTTCTATCTTTTTATCTATTTGTTCTAGTCTCTCTCTGATTTCAGGTGTATTGTCTTCCACATCACTAATTCTTTCTTCTGCCTGTTCAAATCTGCCATTATGTTATTCCAGTGTTGTTGTGTTTTTTTGTTTTGTTTTGTTTTTATTTTTTGGATTGTGCCATTCATCACCATCATATCATTATCTTTTTATGTATGTTTACTGTTTCTTCAGTATGTTCTCCCAGTGTCTTCTTTAATATCTTTAATCTCTTCCTTCACTTCATTAAGTTGGTCCATGATATTTGTTTGGACAGCTTTGATTAGTTGTTCAATGTTCTGCATCTCTTTCTTGTTTTTAGTTTGTTCAATGGGCTGGTCCATGTCTTCCTGTTTTTTGGTATGTTTTATAATTTATTCTTGCTCTCTGGTCATCATCTTGATGGGTTTATTCAGTTGATTAGCTTCTCTCTCTGCTCTAGAGTTTTGTTTAGCTGCTGGTTTTGTGTGTGTGTGTTAATTTTTCTCTTTGACACTTTGTTCTTCTTGTTCTATTTCCTTGCTGTTTTCTATGTTCCCTTGAAGGAAAAAGATTAGGGCCAGAGAAATCGAAAGAAGTAAGAAAAGAAAAAGGGTAATAGTAATAATAATTAAAGTTAAAAGAGGGTACATATAAGACTTAGTAAAATGAATATTTATCTCATGTAAGCAGTGTAGAGTAATAGGAATAAAAAAGTGGAGTACCTACAATGAAATGGGAAACCGAATAGAGAAAAATATATAGAATGATTTAAAAGGCCAGAATGATGAAGGGGGAGAGAAAGAGAAATGAAAGGGCATAAATTAAAAAGTTCATTAAAAAAAAGAAAACAGAACAAACAAGATAGAAATCAAAATCAGTAAAGTTGAGGACTAATTTTAAAAAGATGGAATGTAAGAACCACAACAGAAAGCAGAACCTAGAAAGATGAAGGGAAGAAAAGAGATAGAGTTGGTAGACAAATTCAGTATACACAGAAAATGGGAAATCAAGGAAGAAGAAGCACAACAAAGAAGAAACAAACTAGCAGCACCTAATTTTTAAAAAGGGAGGGGGGAGGAAAGAGGAAAGAAAACAAACAAACAAAAAACAAATTTAAAAAAAACCAAACAAACACACAAGCAAGCAGTCAACCAAACCTAAGGAAGAAAAGTGTTCCTTCTTGGGCCCTAGTGGAGCCTCTCAGGCTGCCTGTGTTCATCAATCAATTACCCTGCAGGTTTCTCTTTGTAGCTTTTGAGGCGGGTTTTAGTGCATAGACTAAGTTAATTTTTTTTTTTTTTAAGTAAGATTTTTTTTTTTTTTTTTGGAAAAACAAGGGAGTCAAAAGAAGGTAGTACAAAAATATTGTCTATGTTTCCCCTGTCTTACGGTATCAGCTGGATGTTAGATATCCCAGTGGATTATTACTCTTATAGGAGCCAGGAATCAAAATAAGGACCTCATATATTCAAGGCAGAAATTTCTCCACTGAGTTACATTTCTAATTGGGTCAGTTAGCTCTTCAGAAAGCTATTGAGTCACTTTCCCCTAGGCAGGCTTTACTCTCCTAGGGCAGCAGGATTCAGCAGGCTGTATGAGCAGATCCCCCCTCCCCTCTCCTGGTAAGGTTGAGTTCCCTTTTGAAATTCAAATGGGACCCTGATGACTAAGTACACTGCACTGAAATGATTTTCAAGCCTCTTCTAGACCACCCCTTCCTCCCAGGGGACCCTAAATAGGCTTTTGAAAACTTATTAAGTGCTTTACACTGCCTGACTCCCTTAGAGGAGTTGAAATTCTGATAGTCCTAAGTGTGAAACTGTTAAATTGGCTGACTCCGCCCTCTGTCAAGCCAAGCCTCTGTATCCCAGGGCAGTTAGGTAAATCAGGCTTCCTCAGCAGATTCGCCCCTCCCATCAGCCTGGTGCCCCTTTGAGCCAGCTTGTGTGCTCCCCAAAGATCTAAGAGAGGCCAGGCAACCAAACACACAGAAAGGAAACCCCTTTCCACCTTCTGCCAGAACCCTCCCACTCTCAGAGAATGCTCCCTCTCACTGGGTGGCCGGGGGGGTTGGGGCTCACCTTGGCCCCCTGTCCTGAGGTTGGGACTTAGCCGTCTGTGTTTTCCAGGAATGGGGCTAAAAACTCACGGTTTACTTTTGAGCAATCTGTCTTCCCATCCAGCTCCCTCCAGATTGATACCCCAAAGGCTCCCATTCCATGGGTACCCAGAACCGCTCACTTGGGCAGGATTCTGTCTCCAATCAGCTGTCTTTTGCAAGAGAGATGGTGAGTGTCCACTTAAATTGACACCATCTTCTTAATGTTTATTCTATCAGAAAATGAGTGGATTCTGTGGCTTCAATGATAACTTTAAAATTCATTTTTAAGAATAAAAATGCCATGTTGCAAATTATTCATTCTTTATGTTTATTGAGATTTCAGAAAATTAAGGAAAAAGAATCACTCTGGTTATCGGTAGGGTTATTGGTAGGTCAGTAAGCTGAAATTTTACCAAATGAACACAAATTACAGCATACAGGGAGGGAACATACTTACTCAGAAGGAAGTGGAACATGATACCTCAAAATATTTTGTATCTTTTGACACCACTAGCCTCTAAAAGGAGAAGGTAAGAGGGTGAACAATGGGTCAGACCTAATCTTGAAATTTGAGGAATTTTATAAGAATTTTTAAAACTTGTAAAATTTTACTTAATTTGGAGGTGTTTGGCTTTGGTACTGAGTGGAAATTGGAGTGAAGCCAGCTAAGTTGTAGTGAAAAGCGTGCTAGACTTGGAATTGCGTTTGTATCTGATTCTGCTGATTATTAGCTCTGTGATCATAGATAAGCTTCTTAATTTTTAATTTACAATGGTGAGAATAGCTCTTTCCCAAGATTTTAGACAGTATTTAGATGAAGATATATTACTAAATATAAATTGCTATGCAAAATTGCATCATTCTTAATCTCTATCATGCTGTTGCTAAGATTTATATGATAATATAAAGCAGTTGACATTTGTGCTTGCTATATTCTAAATACTATGTTCAGTGCTTTCTCTAAATCAATTAATCGCAACTAAATATGATGTCATCATCTCAATTGTATAGCAGTGGAAAATGAGAATATGGAGATGGTAAGCAACTAGCTCAAGGTTGCAGCACAAGTAAGTGATGGCTAAGATTACAAGCTCAGGTGTCCTGATAAAAATGCTGGGCTCTTAGCTGTGATGCTCCTTTATGAGAGTGCCCTCTGGGGTGCTCAAACTCTGGAGAGTCCACGGAAGATTGGAGGAGAAACTGTGCGACTTTGAGATTCCACCAGTTTAACCCAGCTCACTTAACCACAATGAGAAGGAAGATCTCAATTTGGTCCCATTCTCTCTGGACAGGAGGGAAAGGAACCAGGTTACCTCTGGAGGCCCTGACAAGACTTGTTTTCTGCAACCACAGGCCAGAGCAATCACTAATTGTCTGAAGTTATTTGCCTCCTGAGACCTAAGCTACGCTGTGATGCAGCGGGCAGTGTGAGCTGCTTTGTGTGCAGAGCCAGCCCCTTGCATGCCTGTACAATTAGGTTAGTTCCATCAGAGCTGCCTGTTGTGAACCTGCCTCTTATTCAGTGTAGCTCAGAGCTAATTAGAAAGAAGACATGCAGCTGTTCATAACAAGTTAATGGCTTTAGTGTTGAGATCGGCCACACTAAACTCATTTCCAAGATATTTTCCAGAAATTACAGTTTTTCTAGAAATTTCCTGATAATATCAGCCAAACTCTGGCTGCTAATTTAACCAAATTGTTCCTCTGCGGGGCAGGTTACAAAACAAGCAGCTTTGAAGACCTCTCAGTGGGCGCGACCTTATTGCCTTATTGTCAGCGACATGTTTTGTAATTAAGACTTAATACTTTTTGCAAAGGGAGAGGGATTTTAGAAAACCTCCTAAGTGGATGTTATATTTTAATCAGAACTTAACATTCTCTAACAAGCTGATAATCATGATAATAAGTTGACTTATTCCAAAATTTTGTTTCATTTGCCCTGCCAGATCATTTTTGTATCGATGACTAAGTCCCATTATAAATTAGGCTCCTATTGTCACTGCTTTAATTAAACAAAAGACTGAATTCTAACCAGTAAACACCACTCAGAAGTTGCTGGTCTTTCACTGGATATGTATATTGCAACATTTCATAATGTGAAAATTTACTGTATTCTTACTCAATAAGTCACTTCACTGCTGTTCCAAAATTGTGGAGTGTAATTTCAAATATGATTATATAGAGCTTTCTCTCAAGTGTTTTGGTCTATGTCAAATAAACAGTCTAGTTTACAAGGAAATAATCCCCAATTACTTTATTGACCTTGAAAAGCTATATACATGTTATAATTTTATATGTTCCAAATTGCAAAGTCAGTGCTAGATTTACTTTTTAATTTATTAAGGGCTTGGGTAGTAAAACTTGAGTTTTTCAGACACAAAGAAAATGATGGAGGAATATACTATGAAAGTTGTAGCATATACCTCTTTCTATGAAACTAAAATGCATATACATTTCAATACTTTTATTACAAATGTGTTTATCCATTAATGATATACTCTTTAGTAATCTCTTCATTTCTAAATAAGTGGCTATCTACCAAATGTATAACTATGCTACCTTAAAAATGGAACATTATGCTTCTTACATTTATGCAAGTTGATATAGAAATATCAGCAGTTTATTCTTTATAACTACTGTACAGTATTCAACTGAATGAGTACACAATTGCCCTTTAATGACAAGCAGTTGGCTATATCCATTTTCCACTCTTATGAGCATTGAAGCAATGAGCCACTTTGTGCCCCCTTGTGTATGCCTGTGGGAGTTTCTTTAGGGTATATTCTTAAATATGATCACTAAATTTTAGAGGAAGTGCAAGTCTCATGAGTTGCTCTCCACGGTGACTGAATCAACATACACCCCACCAGGAATGAATTAATCCTTATTATTTGCTCCTAATACTTTTAATTTTTGCTAAACTGATGGATGTGGAATCATATTCCAATGTTTTTAAATTTGAATGTTCTTGATTTCTTGAAGCTGAGAACATATTTATATTTTTAATAGTCATTTGATTTTCTTTCTCTGTGAATTGTCTGTTTAGCATTCTTTGCCAATTTTTCCAACTTTTCATTCATTTATGGTAGCTCTTTTATATATGTATTTCTATTTTGCCTTAGAGAGAATGCAGGAGCTATACTTTCTGTGCTGTATGTTTCCTAGTCTGCCTTATTTTTAATATCATTACTGGTGTTTCTTTCATGCAGAAGAGTTTTTTTAAAAATTTATATTAATGTGGTTTAAATGAGGCTCTCTTTTCTCAGTGACTCTCATTTTTTTGTGCCATGTAAATATTCTCCTATATATTTTTCTAAATGTTTAAAATTTTTACTTTACATATTAAAGTCTCTAATTCATCTGTCATTTTCTGAGAGGAGAAGAAATGAAGGGAAATTGTTTTCTAGTTTTATCTTTTTAAAGAAAATAAAGTAGTAGTCAGTTTTTCCAGCACTGGTTTTTCTCCATCTGATTGTAATGACACCTCTATCAAATTTCAGGATGTTGAATATAAGTGGATCTGTTTATAAACCACCTAAGCTGTTTTCTTGATTTCATTGTAAAATTTATGCTGGTAGCCTAAGGTTTTAATCACAATCGCTTTGACCAGATATGAGGAATGGAAAGTCCCTTCCTTTTCACCTATTTGTTTGTTATTAAGTTATTTTGATATTACATGACTCTCTATTCCTTTGTGTTAATTTAGAATCACCTTGTCAATTTTTGCAAAAGAGAAAATCTTTTGGGTTTTGATAAATAGTAAAACTTGAACAAGTACCATACTGCAGGAGAACAGAGTAAAATTCTGGAGGTGTGTGATTAGGGTTTGCAGACTATGATTCTCATGATCACAAGTTCCTTCTGTTCTTCCTTGGAAAAGGATTATATACTTATTTAGAATTCTTATTAGCCATGGGCATCTATATCTTTCCAGCAATCTATCTATCTATCTACTTATCTATCTTTCTATCATCCATTCATACATACATACATAATCTATCCATCCATCCATCCATCATTTCTAACATCTATTGAGAGTATATTCACTTACAAATATTTAATTGATCTTCACATGAATCAAATGAAGTTTTTACTATTTATGATTATTATTATCATCTACAATTTATAGAAGAGGAAACTGGGGCCCAGAAAGGCCAGGTAACTTGCTGAAGATCACAATATTAAAGGATTACAGGAACAGGATTCAAATCCCTGGTAGCCAGCTACAGGATCTGTGATCTTCAACATATATACATATATAAAGTAATAATCATTGAGAAGGTTTGTGACTCAGGCAGTTTTAAGAACGTTCTGTTAGTTTCTCTTCCAATCATAGCCAGGATTTATTATGGGCCCAAGAAAATTTTTGAAAAAATGCTTTCTGAGGTATCGTCATCCTTTCTGCCAGTTTGCAGTTTCCCTGCAAGTGATAATC
Organism: Tolypeutes matacus; assembly: GCA_026826555.1. Taxonomy (NCBI): domain Eukaryota; kingdom Metazoa; phylum Chordata; class Mammalia; order Cingulata; family Chlamyphoridae; genus Tolypeutes; species Tolypeutes matacus. The sequence continues at coordinate 11,822,568 of JAKSZT010053840.1, read as the reverse complement.
TTTTCTTGAACACCTGATTGTAGAAAACCCCTTGTTATCATGTCTTTTAAAAAATCCAGCCTGATAATCTTTGTAATTGAATTGTGGCTTTTTGTCCATTCATATTTATTATAATTATTATGCATGAACATTTATATGAAAAAAATGTTTACTCAATTTTGTGCTTTCAATTTGCTCAATCTTTTTTTTTTTTTTATTATGGGTAAAAATCAAAATTCTCACAATACATACAAACATTTGTAAAATGATATATAAATATATATGCATATATGTGTATTTGCTTACAAAAATGTTATTTATATATATATATATACATATATTTTAAGAGGTGCTTAGATTACCTAAAATATTACACGGAACCCACTGGGATTCCCATGTTGCCCACCTCCCACACCTCCCACCACATCCCACACAAACATCTCCCACAGTGTGGCCCACCAACCTCAATGAACTTACACATCCTGGAGCCTTGCCACCAACCATAGACCACAGTTCACACTGTAGACCACACTCTCTCCCACTCAGTTCTGAGTGGTGTGTGCTGATTTAAAATGGCCTACATCCATTGCCACAACAGTACTCAGGACAACCTCCAACTCCCAAAGAAGCCCCTGTATTTCAACTGCTCATCCCCTCCCTACCCAAAAACTGTCAAGTGGCCACTGGCTCCACCTCATTGTTATAATTTCTTGCATTGCAAGAATCACCATATGTGAGCAAGAGAATACCATCAAGTCCACTCTAGTCCATAGTTCTTCCCCCAATCCAGAGGCGACTGGGATGGTGATGTCCACTCCAACTCCAAGTGAGAGAGGGCTTATATCCCATGGATATGGTGGGTGGGATGATCCAGCCTGCAGATGCAGGCCCTCTCCATTCCCTGGGATGGCCATTTCCCATCGTTGTCTCCTCACCAGGTGACTTGGATGAGTCCATTGAGCTGTAGGGTAGGAGTTGCAGCTCCACCTAGATTTCATGCACACCTGGCACATAGGTAGGCGGGAGGCTCCAGTCTCTGGAAGTATACCTAAGAAACTCCAGCATCACATGTAGGTTTGAATAGAAAGGACTGGTGAACCATGTGCAGGGAGGACTTATTTGAGTCGAATTCTGTCACTCTCAGGAGCACAGATTCCAAAATAGAACCCACTGATAAGGCATCAGTCTCTGGGTCTATCCCCCCTTATATAGGACCAGGGTGTCTCCGGAGCTCTCAGGAACCCCACTGAGTGGGGTGATAGGCACTTAGATTTTCTATGAGCTCCTACTGAGGTGTGCATAAGAGTTACCTCTGGGATGACCTCCCGACTCTCTTTGAAGTCTCTTAGCCACTTGAACTCATTTGTCTTTACCATTTCCCCCTTTTATTCAAGGTCTTTTTCCAGTTGTGTTGCCAGTTGGCACTTGGGAAAAGTTTTCAATTAGCAATAATCGTGCCTCGGATAAACCTCATTGGCTACGATACTGCCACTGCACAAAGCTGCCAGGGAATTCTTTCAATATGTGGGTGTTCCGGAAAAGCAACAGCATTTTTTCCTATAGATTAAACATATAATATAATCTTTGTTATTATGGAAACTCTTCATTTGACTCCATCTGTTTAGTCATCAAATCCAATTTTTTCATTCTTTCAAACTGAGAATTCTCTACTCAAGAGCTAATCTTTTGGATGGGAAATTCCCAGGGGAAAAATAATGTGTCCTGTTGAATGACTGTCCAATATTATATACAAGAAGCTTTTAAAATAATGGAATTCTTTCAATATGTGGTGTTGAGGGAAAGCAATAACATTTTTTCCTATAGAATAAACATGTAATATAACCATTGTTATTACATAGGAGTCTTCATATGAGTCCTTCATCAATTTAGTCATTGAATCAATTTTTTCTTTTTTTCAAATTAAGACAATATTAACAATTATAATTTTTAAAATATAGGTCCACAAGTTTCCTTTTCCTCCCAATACATATAGATATACAGACACATGCAGATACACTGACAAACATAAGCACACGTTTTTCTCATACTTGGAATAGACAATAATACAGAACTAAAAGATTATAGTTATCCCACAATCCCACTAACCAAATAATTCGACTATTTTCACTTCAATCATTTCATTTTAAATGTCCATTTTAATTCTCAATTTCATACACACGAATTTTGCGTATTGGTACAAATTTATATACCATTACTATATACAGCCTCATAATTTTACATATTCAATGAGATTATTCACTTTTTTCAATGGAATCCATATCATAATACATTTGGTCATTTACCATTTTCATTTAAATAAGTTATTTCCAATTTTTCACTCTCATAACTCATGATGAATATTTGAACTTTTACACTGCAAAATTCCATCAATGGGGTTGCTGAATCAAATAATATAAAAGATTCACATCTCTTGAACATATGGCCATATTGCTTTCCAAAAATATTAAATCATTTTATGTGACTATTAGCAATGTATAGCCATGTCACTGCTCCCACATGCCTCATATGATTTTATTAGTAATGAAAGACAATCAGAGAGAACCTAGTAGGAGGTTAAAATCATATGAGGTGCCTGGAACTCAAAAGTGCATAAGATATACACAGCATTGGATACTGTAGAGATGTTTAATTTTTGCTATTTTATAGCAGGAAAATTTTGCCCTTTATAATTTTTCAAATTTGTGAAAGTGCAAGAGATTAAAAATGTTTATAATATTTATTTCTGTTTTATATTATTAATTTTAATTTTAGACATTTATGTTTATTAAATTTTATAAGAGTTTCTTAAATATTACAATTCTGTCTTTCATAATGGCAAACACATTTTTCTCCACCCCGTGTTTTGTTCAAACTATATTGTCTATACAAACCTTACATGAAATAAGTTGAATATAACATTTTTATAGGTGGAGGCAATAAAGCTTAACCAGTCTAGGCTATCAGGAAATATCCATAAATGGTTCACTCAGATCTATTTCTTCCTCAATTATTTGACTATTCAATCCACCTACAATAACTCATGTACCATATTTTTCTCTTTTTTTTACACATCAATTAAATATTTTAATATAATTTCTGGTATATTTATTTTATTTAACCATTATTTTAATAAGTTTGCTTTATCACAGAAAAAGAATATTTTTTAAAATTTCTATTCTATCATTTTAACTATTTTTCATTAATCTGTATTTATGTATTTATGCTATCAAAATATTTTAATTATTGTTTATTGAAATAATTTAGGTAGTAGAACAAATCTTTGGTCTATAAAGTATGTTTTATCCTCTCTTATCAGTTTAATGTATATACTTCCAAATTCTTACTACACACATGTAATAATGATTTTAAGAAAAAATGATTCATTTTCTGTATAAATTAAATAGCTTAACTATTTTTATATTTGCAATTAAGTTTTTTATTTAAGTCAAATACATTCATTAATAAAGAGTCTTCAAGTGTGAATATCCCAGAAAATTTTCTAAGCCATCCAATCAGAACAACTGTCTGTGAATATTACCTTACTTTGGAAGGTATTGGAATACATTTGAGTTAAATTCAGAAATTTTCAAAATGAGTCCTAATTAAAAAAAAAAAAACTACTCTATATTAAACTAAAACAATTTCAATAGAACTTTCTTTTCTTGAAACAATAATAAATGAAACAAGGCATTTTGTAAAATTTGGTCCTGAACAAGTCACAGTAAAAAATAAATGTATACTTAATTTCTACCTCCTCAAAACAGAGGCTACTTTCTGTTTCTCAGCATTGGAAACAAAGTGAAGAACTATAAAGTATTTTCATTGCCTTGTATTCTTAATCTCAAAAATAAATTTGAAATCTTTTTATCCATTCCAGTACAGATTGTGTTTGTCTTTTACATCATTCAATCATTCCAAATTTAAAAACTAACCTGAGAAATTTTATGCTCTTTAAAATTCTGTAGTTTGATTTCACCAGTAAATACTACATGTATGTACTGTATGTTGTCTGTACCAAACAATATTTTGCTAATTCTCTTTGTGAAAGTAACTCACTTTTCTCAATAGACATATTCTATGATTTTACATTTAAAGTAGATAATATATCTCATGGGGCAGGTGGAAGGAACAGTCTTCCTTGACATTGTATATACTCTCTGTTTTTTGGGATGTGTGTTGTCCATCATCATCCTTTTGTTAGTTGTCTTGGGCAAGCCTGGTGAAATGGAGAGTAGGTGTTGCAACTCTGTTGAGATTCAGGGCTCAAGCAGCATATGAACAGACCGAAGATTTAAATCTCTGGGACTTGTATTTATTGAGTACAGTGATAATTAAAGGTTTAAATAAAAGAAGAGCTATGTGTATGGAAATTATAAATTAGTCCAACTGTTATATTGGGAAACATATATTCCAATGTAATATATGATAGGGTGTCAAATTCCTAAGGTTGTCTGCCCTGCCTATAGAGTCTAGGTGTCTCTAGAGCTCTCAGGATCCACCTTTCTTGAGGCACTATTTACCTTTGCAGTCAATGAGATCCTGCTGAGACATACATAAGCACAACCTCCTGGCTCATTTATATTTAATATTTACCCCTTTTAATCAAAGTCTTTTTCCAAATGCATTGCTAGTAGGTGCTTAGTAATAATACCTCAGTGCCAGGGAGGCTCATCCCCAGGAGTTATGTCCCATGCCAGGGGGAAGGTAGTAAGTTAATATGCTGAGTTTGGCTTAGATAGAGGCCACATATGAGCAACAGGGAGGCTTTCAGGAGGTAACTCTTAGGCAATATATAATACTAGGCTAAGTTTCAATTTCACAAGAACAAGGTCCCTAAGTACAACCATCAATATTAAGGGCCTTGCATATTGGTCTGCCTCTTGCACAAGGCACTGCCCATATGCTCTGGGGATTCTTGCTGCTCTATTAGAAGATGGGGCAGGACTTCCCAAGTTGGGAACTCAATATTCTTTAGGTTATTGTGTATGTCTCCACCTACCAAAACAACATCCCATGACAATGTGAACACATTCTTATGCCATAGAGGCATGCCCCAGGTGCAACCCTCTCCACACATCCTTCCATCACTGACACACCACACCAGTGAACCTCCCCTGCCACAGTTATGATACTTCTGCAATCTAAAACCTCCCACGAAACAGAGTCAATAATATCAATAGATGAAAATGATAATAAAATAAAATAATAATAAAACAAGTAAAATGCAAAAATTTTAAATTGAAAAAATTTCATTGTATCCTTCCTCACTGTAAGATATGTTATCTTTTATGTACAGTAACAATTTCTTTCTTAAGTTCCCCCAGTGTCTTTTTTTTTTTTTTTTTTTTGCTTTATTTTCAAACAAGCTTTAGGTTACAGATAGTACCATCCACCTGCTCCATGGGACCTAAGGCCTTCTCAGTCAGAAACAGAGTGAGCATCACCATCCTAAATCCTTAAGTTTTAGTAATGAACAAACATAAGGGGGCAACACAACTATGGACTAAAGTAGATTTATTATTCTAGCTATGGAAGAACTTGTAACATTGATCTAAAGGCAGTGGCCACCAGAGGTTCTCAGGGGAGGGAGAGGGAAGAATTGGTGTAACATGGGGCATTTTTGAGACATTGGAATTGTCCTGCATGACATAACAATGACGAACACAGGCCACTATGCATTCTGTCAAGATCTATAAAATTGTGTGGTGCAAAGTGTAAACTATAATATAAACTATAGATCATGGTTAGTAACAATGCTTCAATATGTCTTCATCAAATGTAACAAATGTACCACACTAATGAAAGATATTGTTACTAGGGGAAAGTGAGGGAGGGTTAGAGGGTAGGGTATATGGAAATCCCCCTATATTTTTGATGTAACATTTATGTAATCTAAAACTTCTTTCAAAATAAATTTTTTAAGGAAAAAAAATAATTAGATAATATAAATCTAACTCATGTTCTATTCATTTTAGTGTGCATTGCAGCTACCAAGCATCATTGAACAGCATCTTAAATTATGGGAATTCAAATGAGGTTTTTACTATTTAGAATTACTATTATATCTACAATTTATAGAAGTGGAAACTGGGGCCCAGGAAGGCCAAGTAACTTGACCAAGATCACAATGCTAAAGTGTAACAGCAACAGTATTCAAATCTCTGGCAGCCTGGCTCCAGAATCTGTGATCTTCAACATCTATGCATATATAAAGTAATAATCATTGAGAAGGTTTGTGGCTCAGGAGGTTTTAAAAACATTCTGTCAGTTTCTCTTCCAATTGTAGCAAGGATTTCTTATGAGCTCAAGAAAAATTTTGAAAAATTAATTTCTGGGATATCATCATCCTTTCGGCCAGTTTGCAGTTTCCCTGCAAGTGATAATCTTTTCTTGAACGCCTGATTGTGGAAAACCCCTTGTTATCATGTCTTTTAAAAAATCCAGCCTGATAATCTTTGTCATTGAATTGTGGCTTTTTGTTCATTCATATTTATTATAATTACTATACATGAAAAATTTATGAACCAATGTTTACTGAAGTTTGTGCTTCAATTGCTCAATTTTTTTTTTTTTGCCCCTTTTTGTCTTCTTTTGGTTTGACTGAATATATTTTATCATCTGTCTTTATTTCCCTCTGCTATTGTGGAGTTGGGCATTGTATTTTCCATCTTTGTGTTTTTACCCATGAAATTGTAACACACATTTTCTTTTGTATACTAGGTTTTTTTTTTTTTTTTTTTTTTTAAAAAAAAAAAACTACTTATTTCTCTTTTTACACCAGCGAACATCATAAGATTTTATACAGTCAATGCTTATTTAGATTTACCAGTCATTGACCAGTGTTTTTGAGTTTATTTCTTCTTGAACCTCTTATATTTCACCTGATAAATCTTTCCTTCTATTTGAAGTGCATCATTTAGGATCTCTTTAAATGAAGGCTCACAGATGTTAAGTCTTATAATTTATTGTTTGTCTGAAAATGTCCTTATTTTATTTATATTAGAGAATTATGCAAATTCCTTTTATACCATTCTTTATGGATAGATACTAACTTTAAGTACAATGAGCTTTTCACTTCACTGACTTCTGTTTTCCATTGTCATTGAGACATCAGCTGTCAGTCTAACTGCTGCTCCCTTGAAGATAATCTCTCTTTCCTGCTGTTTTTAAAGCTCTTTTTCTGTTCTGTTTTATTTTTAAGATTTTTGTTTTGTTTGCTTTTCCTCATTTGACAACTCTCAGCAGGATCATAGATCGCCTCTGTACCCAAAGGACTCAGCTTAAGATTTGTTGTTCCCCTAAGTGATGGCATGCTTTGTATCTGTGGATTTCCAAGGGTAGGTGCTGTACCTTCTCTTTCTTCCATATTCTCTTCTCCTTTCTCTTTTAGTGAACAACACGAAGCTCTGCACAAGTTTTTATTTTTGTTAAATGTGAAGTGGTGTTATCATAGCACACTAAAAATGAAAATAAATTAGTATTTATGAAAAAAAAATGGAGAGAATAAGGCCTTTGAAAGGAAGCCCCACAGCATCCACGTCTGGAGAAACTCAGAGGGGAGTTAACTTGTTTAGTTTCTAGTCAAATAAGAAAGGGAAATTTCTGCTGATATATGCTCTTTGTCATATGAGGCTTTGAGCAGCTAAACTCTTTGTTAATTCAAAGAGGTGATCAGTCTACCACAGCCTTGATTCTTGGATTTCCTTATGCCCCAAAAAGCTATCTTTATTCCAAGATATGCATAGACAGGTGTAAAGAGTACCAAGAATTGGCACAGGTGGTAGGTTGAACAAAATAAATTACATTTGAAGGAGATTTTTTATGGAAAAGATTTGAGGCCATTAGATGGAGTGAGGGATAGTAAATGGGAAACCCTTTGAATTCAGGTTGTAGCAGTTACTAGGGTAGAACAAGTAGACTTAGGGTACAAGCTGTTAGTTAGAAAATCTTTGAGTTTCCTCAAGTTTAATTGTTCAGTTTTTGTTCAAAGTAGGTCAAATTGCATATGTCCATGTATATTGTGTTTTGTCTGTGTATGTGGTAAAGTATACCACATAGAGCAGCCTCATTTTTTAAAAAGATTTTTTTTGTACCAAAAAGGATTTAACCACTTCCTTAAGGGTGGTTATTTAGTTTATTTTCAATCTTTTGCCATGATTAAATGAGTACCATGGTACATATATAATTTTTGACATGTGCAAACCATCTGAGAAACAAATGATTGGAATTGGACTTGCTAGCTCAAAGTCTGTGAGCGTTTCAGTTTTGGTAGTTATTGGTAAATTGTCCCATAGAGGTTGAATCAATTTGCACTCGTGCCTGTATGTAATTAACACCCTCAAGCATAAATAATGTCTTAAACATTTCAACCTTTGTCAAAACTATGTATCACTGAAGTTTAATTTGCTTTCCACGTTTGCATGTTCTTTGCCTATTTAAAAAGTATTCTCTCATGGCTTCAATTGCTTCAGTTTGGAATGTTGTGCTTCAGTTTCCCTGTATTTCACTACAAAATTTTTTCCCAGCAAGATTTCTTCTGTTGAGATATTGATTTTCTATTTTCTATTTTTCTTATTTTACTTTTATGTGGATGCAGAAGTTTACTACTTATTGTTCATATTTGAGCAAGTTCGGTTACCTGGGATAATTTAGTAGCAGGAAGTTTTTGTAGGCAGAGAAGATAAGGTCGCTCTCCTAGGTTCTAGGCTCAAGGCGCCCTTGTCCTTGCATTTAAAGTGCTTTTTTCTGTCTCCTCAGTGGCTGCCTCTTGCCTCGCTGTTTTCTGATGTTTCCATATCAACTCACAGTCTGTGGGAGACACTTTCATTCCAGGGATGACTATTCTGGTAACTGCAGGGTTCTCTTGCTTTCGAGCCTTCTCAAGGCTTGGGTTCCCCCTTCCTGCTTGTACTTCCCTTGTAATTGCCTTCAGCCAGTCTGCTGGGCTGAGCTCACTGTGCCTACGTGTGGCTTGAAGTGTGTGTATTTAATGTCTTCTAGGTTCAGCGAAGGCTTAGGCTTTAGAGAACCTTCTTCTTCTTCTCTTTAGGGCAAATGAGGACATTTGTGTCTGGGCGATGTCATGCTCCAACTAGGATGCAGAAATAGTAACTGTGCCTCGTGCCTCCATTTAAAAGGTTTTCAATTTCTACAAATGTATCTTTGATGGACTTTGATCAAATATATTAATTTTCATGCCATAGGTGATGCCACACTGAGCTTTGTTCTTCTTACTCTTTAATATGTCTTCTTTGTCCATCTGACTTTACTTCTTATGTGCTGCTTTTTAGATTTCACAGCATTCTAAGTATGCTTACCTCTATGTATCTCTTAGAATATATATATTCTTATATTACAGAATCTAGCACATATTTTTATTTTCTTAATTATTTTGTAAATGAATACAATTCCTATTCAATCTGCACAATGCAGCTCACCCTTACATCCTTCCAGATGACAACCTGATTTAACTACCCCTATACAATATACTGGAGCCATGTGCTAATTGTCATGATTCTCATTCCTGCTAAAAGCAATGGAGAACACCGTTGTAGTGAGTGAGTTTCTTTTGTTGGGATTGCCCTGTGTTCAGATGTTGCAGCCTGCAACCTTCATGATTTTCCTCTTTCTATACCTGATAAACTTGTTTGGAAATGGGGCCATATTAGTAATTGTCATCTCAGAACCAAGACTCCACTCCCCTATGTATTTTTTCCTGGAAAATCTTTCCTGTCTGGATATCTGCTATTCTTCAGTGACTCTCCCCAAGCTCATGTCGAACCTCCTCTCCACTCATAAGGCCTTATTTTTCCTTGGTTGTGTCATTCAGCTGCACTTCTTCCACTTTCTGGGAGGAACAGAATCCATCTTGCTGGCCATCATGGGCTTTGACCTCTTTGTGGCCATCTGCTGCCCACTTTGCTACTCTGTCATCATGAACCTCCAGGTGTGTGCTCTGCTGGCAGCTGTGGCCTGGCTCACCAGCTTCCTTTATGCTCTGATACATTCAGTCCTGACTGCTTGTCTGAACTTTTGTGGCTCTCAGGAACTCAAGTACTTCTTCTGGGATGTCAAGCTCTTCTTGGAGCTGGCTTGTGGTGACATCAGGCTTAACCAGTGGCTTGTTTCCACTGTCACTTGCAGCTTGGCCATGGTGGCTTGCTTGCTCACCCTCCTCTCCTACTTTTACATTATTGACTTCCCTCTGCTCAAGAACTGGTCCTGCAGTGTGCTCCACAAGGTTCTGTCCACCTGTGCCTCCCACTTAGCTGTGGTGTGCCTCTTCTATGGGACCATGGGCCTCACCTATATCCCCTCCCCACTTCTGCCTCCTCTGTCATGCAGAAGCAGTTTGTGGCCATAGTTCACACCACTGCCACCTCAGTGCTGAATCCACTAATATACTCCCTTAGGAATAAGGAAGTGATGTTGGCCTTAAGAAAAGTCTCTGGGAGGAGCTGATAAATTAATGCATTTCTTGAATTTTATTTTCCTGTCAAAAGTTTGTATCATGGTAACAGGTTCGTCATTCAGACAAGCCTAATGAATAATTGCTTGGTTATTTGTTCATTTACTCATTCATTCAAAGTATTTTTTGAGAAGACTTCGTTCACCGTGGACAGTGAAAAAATCCAAGAGGGCATGCCATGAGGACATGCCTCTAAGTTTCAATTGAGGGGATAGACAATCAAGGCATGGAGGAGTAAATGCAAGGCAAGGAAGAAACAGCTTTTCGAGGTGGGTACTCTTTAGTATGGTCAGGTTTTTGAAGCCCTCTCTAAAAAGGTGATACTTGAGCTGACATTCAAAGGAAACAGAGCACTGAGTCCTGTTGGTATCTGAGGAGGTAGCATTCTATGGGAGACCACAGCAAGTGATAGAGCACTGGGAAGCGTGTGCAGCTATCTGGGAGGCAAAGCAAGATGGACAATGGCCTGGAGCGCAGTGGGTGCTTGAGAGAATGAAGGAGAGGACAGCAATGGATGGTGATCATGTCAAGGGCATCTTTTAGTTTGAGTATTTTCACATTTATTCTAAATGATAAAGGATGACATGGGGGCATTTGAACAAAGAAATGACTTAATACAACTTCTGTGTGGAAAGAATGACATCTATGCTGGGTTGTGAAAGAGAGTAAAGAAGCAAGGATGGAATCCACTGGAATTCCCTGAATGACTTCTAAGGAACAACTGAGGGAGGCTTAGACCAGGGTGATGTGTTGGGGGCATCGAAGTAATTAGATTCTGGATGTGTTTGGAACACATAACTTTGAATATTTGCTGACACCTTATGTGTATGATATGCAAGTCAGGCATCAAGGATGAGCCTCAATTCTTGTTTATCTGTATTAACCCTAAAGAAATGTCTGTGGTGTATGTATATAAGGTTGTGGACATAGCAAGTGTGTGATGAAGGTTTGATTTGCTTTACTTTTAATGGAGATGGGTTGAATTTAGTTATTCTTTCCTATTAAATGTCCTCTTTATGCTTAGAACAATATATTTTAAGACCTTTACCCTGAGATAAGGAAAAAATCATTGCTCTCAAAAACAACTTTTATTTGTGACAGTGTAATTCATCTAGGCATGATTGAATTAACCTTTTCAGGTAATAACAGTAATAAATAAAACATAGTCTTCATTCTTGGGGAGTTAACACTTTACGAAGAAGAATCAGATAAGAACAGAAACCACAATCGAGTGAGGCAAACTATTATCAACTGTGGAAGATACTACAGATGGTAATGGAGATAAACTCTTGGATGAATAGAAAGTGTTTATCTAAAGTAGAAGCAATATTCTATTTGATACCGGATACCACTATCACAATCGTGTAACAGGATAAGTGAACTGGCCTGCAAGATATTAGAGATGTGAAAATAATCATTAATGTTAAGAATGCTGAAAAAACTCACATATCATTTGATCTTGGAACTGTCTTCATATATACTGATTGTATCTTTACACACATGCAGCTGAAAATTTGGCAATTATTTGATGGCTCAGTGTACATGGTACAACATGAAAAGCTCAACTGTTTACTTTTTTCCAGTAGATTTATTGATCTGCACAGATATTTGAACATTTCTAGGCCCTCTGTCTTTCTTATTCTCTACTTAACATGCTTTGTTTCTCTCTCTTTCTTTATTTCTGTCTCTTTCTGGATAGAGCCAAGTGCTCATGTGTTGAAATTTAATAGGCTTTGATAGAATGGATAAACATCCTCCTCCACAAAAAGGCATGAGGGTGGAGTAGAAGAATGGGATTTAAATATATAGGTATGTTTTGTCAAATATGCTTCTGAGCTTGGAGCCTCAGAGCCTTATGCCTGTGTCTAGACTACAGCTGTGGAAGTGAGTCATTTTATGCTGGGTCCTAGGTAAGTAGCTGGAAATAGTGTCCTGTGTTTCTGAAAATAGTTCATTGGAGCCTGTGATTGATATTTGTCATGAGTTATCTCATGCTCTGTGAAATGCTGCTCATAGAGCTCTGGGGTATGAGGAAGTCTGGGCAATTGTTTTGGGCATGCCTTGTTAGGTTGTTTGTGTGCATGTGTGTGTGTGTGAACGTATGTCACTCACATACTCTGATCATATCACTCTGAAATTCAGAAATTCCTTAGGCTGGGATTTAGGGGTCTCCTAAATCTGATTCTACTTTTTGCCCTGTTGCTTACACTGTGCTTTGTTCGAGATTTTGTTCCTTCATTTTTAAAGAGAGGATGAAGAAATTTGCAAATGGCAGGCTCTACAAGATTCTACCACAGACCAGACACAAAGCACATGCTTGATAAATATTAGTCTCACTTTTCCAAACCCTCCAGTCTTGTCAATTGATACTCTTTTATTGAAATTACCCCACTAATAATTGCCACTGCTCCACTACTGTCACCTTCTCCTATGGCCACAGTCAGGATTTATCAACACCCAAATGGCTCTGTCTCTGAAATCTCTAATTTTAACATCACAACCTCCAGTTCTTGCACTTATTTACTCCTATGACACACAATATTCAAGCTCATCATTTTAACACTCCTTTTTCCTTATGTAGCCACGATTTCCATGTGCACTCCTTCCATCAGTTTAGATTGCTAATTCCCTTCTATTCTCCCACTTTTACTTTAGTGTCTTCAATGCTTTTGCCTTAAATATCACTTAAATATAAGTGCCTCCCATACCAGTATCTCTAACCTACATCCTCATCCTGAGGTCCACACTCATATATCAAGTTGCCTTTTATGTGTCCCAAGCATCTGAGATTCAAAATGCCCAAATCTGAGTTAACTCCTGTCCCCACTTCTCATCCTTGACCTTCTCCCATATCCCAAATATTTCATGTGACAATGTCACACACGTGCTCATTTGTTTGATTTTTGACTCTATACTCTACCTTATAGACAATTAATCACCAAACCTATCCATGTCTAGTTGCTGGTAACTCTTGATTCTGTACCACATCTCTCAATAACTAACACTCAAGTTCAACCTCCACGATCTCAATCCTGGTGTTTTGCAACAGCCCTTGGGTGGCCAGCTTACATTCGCTCCTGCACTTCTCCAATCAACTTTCCAAACTGTTGGCTGAGTGATCTATCCAAAGTGTAAAATGGACCATTGCATTCTCTTGCTTAAAATATTTCTTTAACTCCCTGCTGTTCTAAAATCCTTAACATGGCTTTGTAGTCCTTTCATAATATGTTCTCTTTACATCTTGATTTCACCTCTGAATCTTCCTCTCCATCACCTAAAATTTCTGTGTTAGTCGTTCTTCAACTTGTCTTTCTTTCTCAACTCTGAGTAAACATTGGCCCAGAAAGCTCATACTTCACTCCAATTTTTCTAGCTATCTCGTTCTCTTCATTTAGTTATCAGCTCAGATCACTGTTATGTTCCAAGCAGCCTCTCTAATCCAAAGTCTTGGTTAGGAGTGTCTATTATCTGCGCTCATAAAAATATGTGTTTGTATGTGAATTTACTCATGCATTTAATAGGAAGAAATTTAGAAGAATAATGAGTTCTTACACAATTCATTTTCTATTTGTACTTGTTATTTCAACCTTCCTTATGCAACAAACTAGTAATTTTGAGGAATCTTTGAATTGCTTTCTTTCAGACCATGTTTCAAATGTGTGGCAGATGTTTTTGTGGCCTTCCATCCACCTTTGGTTCCAGCACTGCCATGCATGTTGAGGATTTCAAATGCTGACTTCAGAGTCTCTTCATTTTTTTGCCATGGGATCTCTCCAAAGCCACGGGAGCCTCCTCGGTATGCCAGCTGACAGAGCCTGGAAGTAAGGAAGAACCAATGGCCCCACGGGGACTGTAGGGACTGTGGTTCAATGAATCAATGCCTGAGCCTCTCACATTTCAGACATGATTCTGAATTGAATATTTTTTGTGGTTTTCAGAGAGCGCCCAGAAAGACAGTTCCTGTTCCCCACAGTATCATTTAATAATGCACACTTTACTCACTGGCCCTTCTTTGCCTAATTCTCCTCATTTTTGCTTCCCAAGCTTACCTTCCAAATTAATTACATAGTCATTGTTCCAGACTCTGTGTTAAGGGGAGCCCAAAATAAAGTAATACTTCTCATTGAGTTTAAACATGTGCATAACTTTTTGCTAAAATAATCCACCTGGCTCTGATTTTTTAAAATTCTGATTTAGGTTTTTTTGTGTGTGTATCAAGAAATTGGTAGCAGTGTTCTTTGGGGGATATGGATGGATGTGGTAAAGAAATGAGAAGGACATCTTTCATTGCATGTTTATCATATATTTTACTTTCTAAAATATACAAAAGTATCAACTATTCAATAACTAAACAAACTATTGTATGAAGCAGAGGTACATTATGTCAGGGTATTCTCATGTTATTAATTTGGAACAGGACCTATAAATTTAGCTCTTTCAAAATGGCAAAGAACACATTTTAAGATGATGTTAAAAACATCTACCATTTAATTCAAATGGAAATTGCCTGCTTTCTCAATTTTACCATGGTGTAATTTTGAATCATAAATCAGTTTTTAATATTATCTAGTTCACCAGTTATCTCTCCCATCAGTCTCCTAGTGTTTGCTTCAAGAAATAAACAAATTTAATATTAGATGAAAGCAAACGAATCAATTAAGTCTTTCACTGATTTTTATTAATATGTTCATGTATGTTTTAATATACATACCTAAATGTATTATAGGTATCTATATATGTGTAGGTTTGTAATCTTCATATAGATTCATAAGTATATATGTAACTATATGTAAATTTATAATATTATATAGCTTTTCAAAGCTATATAAAAATAATTTATGGATCAACTAGTAACAAATATATAACTGCATACCCAACAGTAAATTGTATTCATATGTAAAAATTCTGTACTCTGTTGTGTAACAGTAAACTGTAGAAAAGCATGGTTTTAAATGATAAAACTGAACAAAATTATTTAAAATGCTACAATGTAAATATCACATGGAAAAAAGTTTCCATGTTGTAAGATGAGGTACAATTTTCACAGTCATATATTACCTGGATTATTATTTGATTTGTGGCTTAATTAGAACTTTGAATATGGTAGGCTATTATAATCATTATCCAATATACCAGAATTGAAAGAATAATTAATGAGTAGCTGGATGAATGTGTATCAACTGTATTAGCAAGGATCCACTTCTCATTATCTCTGGGTTTAGCAGCTTTTAAAGAAAACACCACAGAGGTTTCTTAAAGCCTTTCCCATTTTCAATAGTAAAATATTCTTTTCTACAGTGCAGTTAAGTGCTTTGTGCTTAGTCACTCTTTTTACCTGGGGATGCCTTAGACTTTGAAGAAAGCTTTCCATGTTGCTTGTGAAGTGGTCTGCCCTCAGAGACCTCTTCCAGGAGTAATTGCAAAAACCACCAGGCAGAATGGAGATAGATGCACTGATGCCTACCCAACAAAGCTGGCATTTCTGGACAGCCTCGAAAGTGTGGTAGGTATGCCCTGATGAAACATCTTTGGAAGCAGCTGGACAATTATGTGTTTACCGGCTTTGTGAAAACATTTATAACATTTTAATGATACAATTATCAGTAAGCTTGCATCCTAGTTGGAGTACGACATCCCCTAGACACAAATGTCCTCATTTGTCCTAGAACAAGAAGAAGGTTCTCCAAAGCCAAAGCCTTTGCTGAACCTAGAAGACGTTAAACACACACACGTCAAGCCACACGTAGGCAGAGTGAGCTCAGCCCAGTAGACTTGCTGACGGTAATTACACAGGAAGTACATGCAGGAAGGAATAACCCAAGTCTTGAGAAAGCTCGAAAGTAGGAGACCCCTGCAGTCACCAGAATAGTCAGCCTTGGAAAAAGAGCATCTTCCACTGACTGCGAGTTGCTATGGAAACATCAGAAAAGAGAAAAGCAAGAAGCAGTCACTAAGGAGGTAAGAAAAAAGCACGTTGACTGCAAGGACAAGGGGGCCTTGAGCTTCGAACCTGGAAGAGCGACCTTATCCTCTCTGCCCACAAAAACCTCCTGCTACTAAATTTTTCCAGGTAACCGAACTTGTTCAAATATGAAGAATAAATAGGAAAACGTCTTCATCTACAAAAAGGTATAATAAGAAAAATAGGAAAATAGAAAATCAATATCTCAGCAGAAGAAATCTTGCTGGAAAAAAAGTTTGTAGTGAAATATAGGGAAAATATAGGGAAACAACATTCCAAACTGAAGCAATTGAAACCGTGAGAGAAGACTTTTCAAACAGGCAAAGAATATGCAAACGTGCAAAGCAAATTAAATTTCAGTGATATACCATTTTGACAAAGGTAGAAATATTTAAGCATTTTTTATGCTTGAGGGAGTTAATTACATACAGGCACAGGTGCAAATTGATTCAACCTCTATAGGACAATTTACCAATAATGATCAAAAATGAAATTCTCACAGACTTTGAGCTAGCAAGTTCAGTTCCTATCATTTGTTGCCCAGATGGTTTGCACATGCCAAAAATTATATATGTACCATGGTATTCATTTAAACATGGCAAAAGATTGAAAATAAATTAAATAACCATCCTTAAGGAACTGGTTAAATCCTTTTCAGAACCAAACTAATTTTAAAATAAACGAGGCTGCTCTATGTGGTGTACTTTACCACATACACAGACAAAACACAAACACAATATAAATGCACATATGCAACTAGACCTACTTTAAACAAAAACTAAACGATTAAACATAGGAAACTTAAAGATTTTCTAGCTAATGGCTTGTGCCCTAAGTCCACTTTTTCTACCCTAGTAACTTCTACAACCTAAATTCAAAAGGTTTCCCAGTTACTCTCACTCACTCCATCTAATGGCCTCAAATCCTTTCATTAAAAAAAATCTCCTTCTAATGTAATTTCCTTTGTTCAACCTAGCACTTGTGCCAATTCTCCATACTCTTTACACCTGTCTGTCCACACCTTGGAATAAAGATGCCTTTTTGGTGCATAAGGAAATCCAAGAATCAAGGCAGTGGTAGACTGATAACCTCTCTGAATTAACAAATTGTTTGGCTGCTCAAAGCCTCATATGACAAAAAGCATATATCAGCAGACTTTGCCTTTTCTTATTTTGACTAGAAACTAAACAAGTTGAATCCCTCTGAATTTCTCCAGACGTGGATGTTTTGGGACTTCCTCTCAAAGGCCTTATTCTCTCAATTTTTGTTTTCCATAAACATTCATTTATTTTCACTTTCAGTGTGCTATAATAACAGTGTCACATTTAACAAAAATAAAAACTTGTGCAGAGCTTTGTGTTGTTCAATAAAACCAGAAAGGAGAAGAGATTATGGAAGAAAGAAAAGGTACAGCACCTACCCTTGGAAATCCTAGCAGATACAAAGCATTTCATCACTTAGAGAAATATATTTAAATACTAAAAGCTGATAAAGCTTAAGCTGAGTCCTTTGGGCACAGGGAGTCATATGATCCTACTTGAGAGTTGTCAAATGAGGAAAAGCAAACAAAACAAAAATCTTAAAAACAAAACCGAAGAAAAAGAGCTTTAAAAACAGCAGGAAAGAGAGTTTATCTTCAAGGAGCAGCAGTTAGACTGCCAACTGATGTCTCCATGATAATAATGGAAAACAGAAGTCAGTGAAGTGAAATACTCATTGTACTTAAAGTTAATATCTATCCATAAAAAATGGCATACAAGGAAACTACATATTTTTCTATAGTGAATAAAATAGGGACATTTTCAGACAAACAGTAAATTATGACTTACTATCTGTAGACATTCACAAAAAGAGATCCTAAAGGATGTACTTCAAATAGAAGGAAAGATGAATCAGTTGAAGTTCAAGAGATGCAAGAAGAAACAAATTCAAAAACACTGGTCAATTCCTAGTAAATCTAAATAAGCATTGACTATATAAAACCCGATGATGTTTGCTAGTGTAAAAAGAGAAATAAGTAGTATTGGTCTTAAAAAACCTATATACAAAAGAAAATGCATGTTACAATTTCATGGGCTAAAACTTAAAAGAAGAAAAACACAGTACCAATCTTCCATCATAGCAGAGGGTACTTAAAACCAGAATTAGACTCAAATAAGTCCTCCCTGCACATGGTTCACCAGTCCCTTCTATTCAAACCTACATGTGATGCTGGAGTTTCTTAGGTGTACTTCCAGAGACTGGAGCCTCCCGCCTACCTATGTGCCAGGTGTGCATGAAATCTAGGTGGAGCTGCAACTCCTACCCTACAGCTCAATGGACTCATCCAAGTCACCTGGTGAGGAGACAACGATGGGAAATGGCCATCCCAGGGAATGGAGAGGGCCTGCATCTGCAGGCAGGATCATCCCACCCACCATATCCATGGGATATAAGCCCTCTCTCACTTGGAGTTGGAGTGGACATCACCATCCCAGTCGCCTCTGGATTGGGGGAAGAACTATGGACTAGAGTGGACTTGATGGTATTCTCTTGCTCACATATGGTGA